>JABJVR010016217.1:29242-80473 GCA_025773905.1 Chitala chitala | reverse complement strand
TATATATATATTTTTTTTTTTTTACTTGTATATAAACCAAAAAAACAGGCCCCTTTATCAAAACGTGTCTGACTATGCCTGTAGAATAAATGAGGTTCAACATATTTCAAACAGGTCTTTTTGTGCCAAACGACATAATTAAATGATTTCTATGGGGAAACGTCAGCAGCTGGTATGGGACACGGGCTTTTTAATGAGAAGACAGCAAGTAGCTGACAGAATTACTTATCATTTCTAAGGCAAGTTTCATTTCTCACCAAATTTAAACTTATAAGCTCTGAAAGTGCCCAACCCAGCCGTATAAGGTATAATGCAATTGCAGAAAACATAATAATACATATTGCGGTCACAACACATTATTGTAAGCAACAACTAAAATTGCTTCAAATTAATTCTAACTGAGCAATAACATTCATTCATTACCTCAAATTGCTTGTAGAAGTCAAGGTTGCCCAGAGCTTAAATCATGCAACACCAGGCACAATGCTGTGTATACCCTGAATGGGAGACCATGTTGACGTAGGGCACTAGGCTGTACATACCCTGAATGGGAGACCATGTTGACGTAGGGCACTAGGCTGTACATACCCTGAATGGGAGACCATGTTGACGTAGGGCACTAGGCTGTACATACCCTGAATAGAAGACCATGTTGACGTAGGGCACTAGGCTGTATTTACCCTGAATGGAAGACCATCTTGACACAGGGCACTAGGCTGTATGTACCCTAAATAGGAGACAACATGTGTGCACCCAGGATGAGTTATTACACCTACTGGTATAGGTGTAGTAAAACAGAAAGGACCTATATTTTTTGTAGGGAAAATAATGTTAAAGCAACAATAACCCTGTCATGTCTACTTTACTTTATAAGACTGGAATCAATCTACCAATGTGTAACAAAGCATGTAACCTGCTGTAAAAGCAAATCTTTACAGAGACAAATGAAAACAGAACAAGAAAAAGTATTTAAATTTGTAATGGAAAAAATAATCAAATAAAGGCTGGAAACTGTATGCTGAATGTTCTATATGGAATGTTAACCACATCTTTTGTGATTAAAAACTAGCCTTAAAGGAAAGTAAACTTGATTAAAAATAGTTTTTCCTATAAAGAACCATTAAAATGTCATTCTTTATAGATAAAAATTTGTAAATAATATATACGTTGAATTATAACTGACATATACTAACAAATATTAGGTCAACTTCCACAGCATGAAACGGTAAGTATTGACAACAAAACAGAATTTTGTAAAAAACATTGAATTTCATTTGTAACATGCATTCCACCAAAAATAATCTTTTTCTTTAACAGTCTGCAGTACTTCATGCACTACAAAGAGAGCCTTAAGATGAAAACTATCCAATATCCAATAATTTACAGAAAGTCAAATCACAAGTGACCCACACAGAAATAAGAAGTGGGCAGCAGCACATTTATTTCCATTCTGAAACATGGATAGAGATGCAATGCAAGCCACTCTGACTGACTTCTCTTTATTTACAATGCAGCATCCATCCTGCCATCTTTTCCCCACACAATAACAGTCAGACATACAGGGGAAGCCCCTAACCCATAACTACTCTTTCTGTGTGCGCATACACCTCAAGAGATCTCATCTCGTCTCATCTCCACTCCACTCTTCTTGGAGAGAGCGGCAATGACAGAAAGCTGAACAGGTCGGTCCACACCTTCTCGTCCCGAGCCACAGATTCCAGCTCTCTCAACCCCCCCCCCCCCCCAGGAGTTTCTCCAGGGGTTCCCAAACCAGCAGAGATATAATCTCTCCAGCATGTCATGAGTCTGCTGAGAGGGGTATCTGTCCACTGGGATGAGCCCAGAAGAGCTCCAGAACAAGGCAGCTGGGGGGCATCCTTATGATATATCCCTAACCACCTCAGCTAACTCCTCTCAATCCATAGAAGCACTGACTCTTCTTTGAGGCTGCCCTTAATCGCTATGCACCTCCTCACCCTTTCATGAGGAGTCAGCCCTGTGGCCCAGCAGCCAATCTCACTTCTACTGCTTGTACCAACTATTGTTTTTTCAGTCTCAACATTCACAAGCATAGCAGAGTCTCATGGAATTTACTTCACAAAAAAAAAAATCTCACTGTAACTCACTTTTTTGGGCCATATGAAGTCCTCTGTGTGTGAAAGTAGTGCAACTGAACAGAAGAAAAGTGAAAATGTTTACTAAATTCAGTCACATCATATGTACTCACGCCTTAATAATGCATGTCAATTAGCAAACAATGCAAACGTACAGGAATAGTCAACCATTTTGTGAAAAACTGCATGTGAATATATACTGTTGGGTTATGCTTAAAACTATATTTCGTCAGAGAAATTGGAATTAATTATTCCAAAATGATCCGCCACCTTGCAGTTGAATTCTAATGAGACTATGGGCGGAGTCTGCACGTAAACAGGTATACATTGGTACTTTACAGTTTATTTTAGTGCGGAAGATGGGGTATTAGGAAAGAAAAATTAACGATAATATATTTTTTCCAATTCAGCCACAAAAGGCTAAAGTGCGACACTAAATAACATATCAAATAGTGTGGTAAAAAAATACATGTATATAAAACAGCAGTACCAAGTATTTTAGCGAAACAGATCAAACAGTTAAACCTCAATCCGTCTCTGCCAATCATTGCATAACAGTTGTTTGCTTTTAAGAATATATATACTTCTGTGAGAACGACATACTAGTTTAATCCTTAATATATGTTTTAAATGTTTTCTATTCAACCGATCAACCCCCATACTCGCATACTTACATGCTTACACGCGTCTAACACTTCCTGTATGTGCAGCGCGAGACTTCTGACCAATCAATGCATAGAACGTCACTACGTCACAACATACCAACTCGGAAAACAGTCGGTTTAAAAAGAAGGTATATACAGTTATGCACAATAAGGACGCAAGAAACATGTGTACAATCATTTGTCATCTCCCAATGTACTACATTTGTTTCTTTATTTAACATAAAAGTAAACAATATTTGATTTTAAATAAACAAATACATAAACAAACAAATATCTCATTAAATGTTTATATCGAATAACACAGAAATTACCTGCGCGACACAATAATGACCAAAATGACAACAGTATAATACTAAAAAAAAACTAAACAGGTGATTGCATTAATGTTTCTTCTTTTTAATGATGGATTTTAGCTGAGTGACATCAATATCTTAATTTAGTTAAATAAAGAGAAAATTTTAAAAAATGAAGTTTTTTATATAATGCTTAATTTTAAAATACTTTTATGTAAAACATCAATTTAGAAAAGATATGCTTCAACACTCACATTTTCTACAAAGCAAAAAATGTGCACCAGGATGGAAGTATCGATATTTTGTATCAATCCGTCCTCCGCAAGTGCAGACGGCTCACCGTCCAAGGTATCCCTGCCTTGTTGCCTGGGATAAGTCCCAGGTTACCCGCGACCTTAAAAAGGAAATGTGGTATTACAAAGGATGGATGGAATATCTGTGTGGTTTTGATTTTCTTCTTCTCTAGAAAAATAAAAATAAAATGTTAAGTCACACTTGACTTTAAGTTTAATATATCGGAAACTGCCCTTTAAGTGGCAACGTGACTTGTCAGGGATTTTGACAGCAGTGTGAACTGGTATGGCTTAACAGAATCTTCCTGAAATCAGCAGCCCAGGCAGACAGCTCTAACAAACTTGACATTTGTTTTAAATCATGGATGTAAGTTCAAGAATCAGAGAAGGACAGAAGGTTCTTGGCTGATTATCTCATTCCCGTTTACATTCATTTTACTGTTCCTCATTTTCTTCATAATTCCAATTAGAGTGCTTCATTTTCATAATAAGACTGCTTCTACAGAAAATTCAGTGAATGTAGTTCTCTAATTATATTAACTGTTTTGTTTTTAATGTTGTCAGTAATATCAAATATTTAACTTTGGCAAATTCAGTTTTTTTCAGCATTAAATTATAGTAGAAATGCTCACTGCATGTGATTGAATAGTGTTGTTTAGTTTGGTGAGATGATGATACTAACGGGTCTTTACTGAAGGCATAACCAGCGATATTGTTATATGACTCCTCTCTTAATAAGATGGCACTCTCTGAAACTTGTGTGTGACAGCAGTTCCAGACTCATGCAGTAAAACTAGTTTGGAGGCAGAACCTAATATTAGCTGAGAATTACAGACCTATAGATTAGCTTAGGTAGAACTTTCAGTTAATTGTTATTACATAAATTACAATTTTAAACCTGCAGCGATGCGCAAAATATTTGTCCATATTTATATATGAAATAACAAAATAATGAGTTATATAACAACATGGGGAGATTGTATATGTTTCAGATATTGTCATTATACAGAAGAAATAATTAACATCCAAACAGAGGGTACAGCTAAATCAACTGAAGTCTCAATTACAAATGTGTGTAATTTCCCATAAACCCCTGCAGCCATGTTCATTAAGCTGCAGCAGGAGTGGGCAAAGCAGTAGCTATTAATATGCATGACTGTGCTAATGAGGCTGAACACCATCCCAGTGGCTAGACACGCAGACGAAAAACCCACTCTCTTCTCCTCTAGCCCATGTCTCCACAATACTGCCCCCACTATGAGGTCTAAGTTGGGGGAGGGTATTTGTTCATGATGTCTGCCTAAGTGGAACACCAAAAATATGACATATATTTCAGAATTTCCATTACAAATTACTTTATATAGTACACCAACTGAACTATACTTTTATGACAAAGAGTGCAAATGGAGAAATTGAGGCCAGTCCATTGTAATCATATATTTGCTCCCAAAAATATATGGTCATATCAAGGTGTTACCAGATCACCATGATTTTCTTTAGATTTTTATACAGTGTGCATGTATCCTAGTTTGAAACACTATAACTGTTCAGGAATTCATCTGAAGTCTTAGACTTTCAGATTATTATACTTTATTATATAATTTAAAAATAAAAATGTTGAGTCACATGTCAATCTAAATTTAATATACTGGAAAATAAAATGCTGATAAATATATTTGAAAGTTCATATACACTACGAATTTTAAAGATTAATGAGAATGTTTTAGCACATAATTGAATAAAGTGGTTTACTAATAACTAACAAGTGAAAGCATGATTAGATATTCTTGCATTTGCAGATGAACATTTTCTCCAAATCCATTCTGTATTTAAACAGACTTGTGAAACCACACATTTAGAACATTACACAAGGTAGTTTTGCCCTGCTGTTGCATGTGGTTTTGCAGTACTCTTGTTAATAACAGCACTGTGCCTTAGAGTGCAGCCCTGTCACATTGTACTTTTGCGGTGGCGGGTTCAAGTTTGCCTTTTAAAAAAAAATTATGTCATTCCAAAAAACTTTTTTCAGTGCACACCATCTCTCTGTCCATTTCTAAAACTGTAGTGTGGTTTTTCAAAAAATTATGAATCTCTATTGTGCACATACAGACAGTAACATGTCCAATTCTACAGATGTAAATTGAACACAAGTCTGTTGGATTCACATTAAAAAATGTACGTACTGTAGTCGTGTGTAATTAAATTGTTTCCTAAAAACTAAAGATTTATATTCAATCCACTTGATCATACAAATTTTATTATGTGAAACCAATGTAAGTATATTAATTTTGAATGTTAATCCAGCAGATTTATCTGTTCAGCATAAAGTAGGCAGCTCCACACCTCTTGATATCCGTTTCCATGGCAAATCATTAATTCAACTATCTACTGATGATGACTTTTTACTGTTGACTAATTTGATCCCCTAAAATGGAAAACCACTGTTCTGGAGCTGGAACCTCCAGTTATGTTGACTCAGGGTTGCCCAACTCGAGGTTTGCATTTAAAGTTTTCAAAGCCTGCTTTGTGGAATATTCCCAGATGTCACAGACAGGAGCAGTGAAACAACCAGCCGGCCCAGACAGGAGCAGTGAAACAACCAGCCGGCCCAGACAGGAGCAGTGAAACAACCAGCTGGCCCAGACAGGAGCAGTGAAACAACCAGCCGGCCCAGACAGGAGCAGTGAAACAACCAGCTGACCCAGACAGGAGCAGTGAAACAACCAGCTGGCCCAGACAGGAGCAGTGAAACAACCCGCTGACCCATAGCAACACAACCTCTCAACTTCTGTAGAACTCTTCTACTTAGTGGAGAGACTGCTAATGTAATTGAAGAACACCACCTTTCTATTAGTGTCCCTTAATGTCATCAGCCACATTTTCTTTGTGTGAAAAACTACTAGCTAATTTAAATGCTTAGATATAAAAGGCCCCTTTCTCTGAACTTTGGATGAAAAATTACTGTTGTATTCTTTCATTAAAATGATGTATTTATGTGCTGCTTTTGTCAGTCCAATAGTGTGTATTCTAACGAGTACTTGAGATTTCCATGCATGATGTACAGATTTCATGTATGAAGTGTGGATTTTACCTCTATGTAACTGTACCATAGCTCTATTAATGATAATTTTTGAAGGAAAATCATCTCCATTGCTCTTAATTGCTTTTAGTTTCTTCTCTTCCTGAATCAGTTCCTGACCGTGTCTGACCATATTTTGACAGTATATCTGACCATTTCTTCCTTTTTCTCTAGACTGACCATTTGCAGGTCTGTTTAGGAATATTTTCATTATAGTAAATAGAATGATAGGTAATGGTTTAGGTGTTGGGTGTTTCAAAGTCCTTTTTACCTAAACCTGCATCGTCACTTCAAAGGAGGAGAAGGATGGTTGTTAATGGGATCATATTAGCCTTCCTATTAATCAGTAAAGCTATCACATTAGTGGATAGCCTTCTTTAGCATTACAGTCAGAGTGGTGACTCAGAAATACTTTTTGTTTCAATAAAAATTAAGTACATATACAAATTAGCATGAGTTTATTACATTTTTCCCTTTATATAATTTTCCCAATATTATCAGAAATGGAATGTAAAAAAGGATGACTATTAAAAATGACAGGAAATGTTTGACTGTGTCTTTAGTGGAATGATCTGCCCCTCTGTTTCATTGTTCTGGTTTGTTTTAAATAGCTGGAACATAATTCCTGTGCTTAAGTGTCTTCCTCTGATTGTGAGAACCACTAGCTCAAAGGTGTGGTGTGTGCCATATTTTGGCTGAATCTGTGTGTTTTGTTTAAAATGTGAAGACTTTGCTTTGCTTTTCCTGTCCGTTTTTCCTCAGTTTGAGCCAAGTGGTGACAGACTTTGGTTTCCTGTGGTTCCCAGTTACAGAATTTACATGCAATAGTATTTTTCATAAAAGCCATTATTTGTGCACTAATCTGACTTACTTATAGTTAAATGGCAGATATATGACTATAAGAAACAAACTATACTATAAGTTGATGAAGCTTGATTAATTACATCACAGTGTTATTACATTTGTGGTCATGATTTAAATTAATTTTAAACTAGAGGTTAGACACCTCCATCCCCGCCCCATGCACACTTTATATGGTGACAGCACAACCAAGCAATGTCTAAATGTCAAAATATGAGTATATGCACACAAACGATGAATTAGGATTTGATGTATCCTCCGATGTTTACAAATGTATCTGTTCATTTATTTAATATTTCACAGACTATAGTGAAGGTCAACCCCGAAGCAATATTCAGATGACTTTGTGTCCACTACCACTGAAACCATGCTTAGCATTTTAAAGTTAAACTCCTATCAATGTGCACTTCATGATGCTATTAGAACAAAAGATCTCTATAGT
The DNA here is from genome assembly GCA_025773905.1 of Chitala chitala. NCBI lineage: Eukaryota > Metazoa > Chordata > Actinopteri > Osteoglossiformes > Notopteridae > Chitala > Chitala chitala. The sequence goes on along the minus strand of JABJVR010016217.1, from coordinate 72,726 downwards.
CTGCACACCACAGCTAAGACTGTAATCGTAGACACAAAGATCTCTACAGTCTGCTCACCACAGCTAAGACTCACATTGTGCTTGTGGACACAAAGTTCTTCACAGTCTGCTCACCACAGCTAAGACTCACATTGTACCTGTAGGAATTAGTTTTGCAACTGCTGTAAAGATATTTACAATGGGAGGATTGTGCCTATTGAGCTGAGTAAATAAAGGCAGAATATCAAAGATAATGATCTAATTTGAATAATTCTACCAACCAAAACAAACTGTTATTGACAAGAATACTCTATTATGTAGAAAAACATCTGCTTTAATATTTGAATTTGCTTTGCCCCTAATATGATGACACTTCAAACAGCTCATTGCCTTATAAGGAGGCTTTCAAATTTTAGAGTTTTAAGTACCTGACATATTACACAGACTGTAGATTTGCACCTGAATAATCAAAGCAGTAATCACTGTTCAAGACTTACTGGAAAATGACTGTGGTGTAACATTTCTCATATAAAAGAGGTTCTGCACATTGCACAGTGAAGCTTCGTGAAAAAAAGAACAAGAAAAAAATGCTATTGGTTTCCAGGAGGAGTCACCTTTTCCCATTTTCTTTAATTTAGGATGAGGTAGTATAGCCTATAGAGTGTTTTTTGTTTTTTGTATAGGTGTTTTTACCTGCTGTGTTCATCCCTACATTTTGCCCTGTGGTTGTCATGAGACGCGGACTGATCACGTGGTTCTGATTCCATCGCCATCTGCCTTCTTGTCACAGCATCCTTTGTAAAAAGGCACACGATTCATTGCTTCCTGAATACGTTTTCCTGAACATGACATGTCATCAGAAATATGTCAAAGCTGAAATGTTTCCCAGCTGCCAAAAAGAGGAGCTCAATCAGGCATGATTATGAGGACATTAAATGAATGTTCAACTGGAACGCTATTCATTATCACCTGATTTGTCTTCCCATTCCTTGTTTTAAATTACAATAATTTTCTTAATCATATCAAATAAGTACAGAAGTCAAAGTGTAGTCCTCTGCTGAGATCTTGAAATCTGTTTATATTTACATTAATTTGCACAAACGATATCCGTCAGCTCAAAGCAAATGTACTTAAGGTTTCTACCTCTAGCTACTGTTAACGGGTGAGTGATGTTTTTGGCTGTAATCACAGATGCCATAAAGTGGCGATGGTTACCACAGGAACAGACAGTGCAGCTGATGGTGACTTCACATGAAAATTGAAGGCACGTACTCCTTATTGTGGTGATGGCACAAACACTACGTCAGAAATGACAGGATATTGCAGGATTGTTGTCAACAGAAAAAAATAGATGGAAAGTTAAAGGGTGCAAACTTGTATTTAAATGGCTATGTGTTCTAAAAAAATACAATGAGACAAAAAGCTAAATATCAGTAATTTAAAAAGTACAAAAACTAACACAGCTCAGTACTTCTCACAATTCAGATGCTTAATTTGTAGATTGATAATGCTCCAATTTCAATTAAAGAAGCAATTTCCTACTATTCTCTAGGGATAAATTTTAGTCATTCATCATGCAGTAATGAAAGGCAAAAGGAACAATTTGAATAATTACTTCTATCTAGCTTTACATTAGGTAGTTTATATACAGATTAAGTTTTGTTGAGAGTTTATGACTGGATTAAAAATGTCATTTATTCTCCAGAAATATACCTGTGAATATAATATACAATATACTGTTTCTATCTTCCTTCCTTTTCTTAGCAATAAACCCAAAAAGTCAGGGTAGGAAAAAAGTTATACCCTGAACATCCTGTGAGGACATTAAACATCCTGATGGGGGGTTTGAACTGAACAGCCTGGAAGAATAAGGACAATGAACATTTCGAGAGAAGCAGCATATTAACTGTCTCAAAAAATGGAATGTCCTGACAAAATGAGGACCTGGTTGTTCATCCCAATGAAAGGAAAACTTAACACCCAAGAGGAAGGAGGAAGAACACCGAACATCCTGAGAGGGCACAGAACAATCTGGAAGGGGCAGAACTGTTAACATTCTGGGAAAAAAGGGGGCATTTTATTGTGCATATGACCTTCATTAAAGCCACTTAATTTTATGCTAATTCAACACTTAGCAGACACAATCAACAGATAGCAAGCTGCAGCAAGTCCCAGGAGATGGCTCAAGCCAGAATGACAGGGGCTGCCATCTGACGCTGTTTCGCTCTGAGGATCACAATATCCCAACATGCACTTGGATTGTTTGTAGCCATCATACCATTACATTAAAGCTCTGAACAGCTTCAGGGACATTTAGATTGACGGACTCTTTAATGTACATTTCTTTGCCCGATTGAGACAACATCAAGTCATACTGTGTTCACTTGTGCAACTGAAAGACAGTGGTTGTTTTACAAGGACAGAGCATTTCAGAGTTTCTTGAATATCAATTATGCCCTTTTATTTTGTCACAGAAACAAAGAAGACAGACTTAAAACTTTTTGCACCATTACTATGATAATTCATTCGATTACCAAAAATTCAACAAAACAAATGACTTCTATGGATAATTACTTTAGTGATTAGGGATTTATACAACAAAAATAGGACAGATATACTGTCACTCAAAAGTTCAGTTTTCTAGGGAATACTGTCATATTTGGAATATAATTGGATCTACATTCTAACTGCCTGTATGAATTCCAGTACATGGAGTATGAAGGTATTTTGTCCAAATTAATAATTTTGTGCTAGTCTGTGAATGCGTCCTCGTGTAAACCACTTATAAAATGTCAAAGTTGAGTTTGCTGGTTTCGTTATAAGGACAGAACAGACTTTGACATACTTTTATATCAATCTGCTTAATTCAACTTAATGCATACAATGCAATGTTGTTTCAAAAACTGCTGGATATTTGTCCTTTTATTATTCTATGTACAAGTAAGAAAAAATGGCAGAAAAACTTTAAGTTTCAAGGCTCTTATTCTGTAGAGAATTTACTTATTAACAATGAACACAGGACTGATGATCCTAGGATACAACATATACAGGAACTTCAAACCTCAGCTAACACTGGACAGGTTGGACAGATGGGCACGAGTGCCTGTACTCTGTTGCTTCTCTTCTTGTTTGCATATCCAGTGTATAGTAATTATTTACTCCTGCTTTCTCACACCATCATGGTTGCTGGTGTTGCTGCACATTCTGTTCTCAAAAACCACTTAAACCAAATAGTTTAAATCTCCACTCACACGTACTGTTATGAAAAAGAAGGAGTCACTTCATTTTTAGCAGCACTCACCCTCACATTTTATATTCTTCTGCTCTAAACGGAAAGGATTTGTGGAGCCTATGAGACTGACACCCAACGTTACTACCTTGGGAGAGAGAGAGAGAGCTTTTCAGATCTTAAACCCTTCGAAAGTCATAGTGTAAAATCCAGCTCAGTAGATACAGCACATCTGTAGATACAGCACATCTGACCTTTAATGCTGAGGTCCTTCACACATGACTGAATTGTACCTGGGATACACACTACCTGTGATGGATGCTGCTTTATCATCATGGATTCAAGTGTGACATGGTGGCCTTCACTTTAGAGGATCTGCTGATCTGTAGAGATCTTCTTGGAGTGCCATGCTCACAATGTGTTTCATACTTGTCATACTTATCACTAATCACATTGGGTCTTCTTTTCTTGCCTAAAATATCTCTATATAAAAATATTTTTACTCATTTGTACCTTATACAAAATTCTTAGGCTGAACCAAAAAACTTTTTTCACTTTTTTATTTTTTATTTTGCCAAAAAATTATAACAAATATAAAAAACCACCCTACCACACCATTACATCAATGCCAATTTAAACTTAACAAAAACTCAGCAAACAACCATGCCAGTAGTCTTTATATACTAATTGTTCAGGTATAGGGGAACTGACTCCCCCTGTGTCTATCTTTCAAAAGTGAGGCATTGCAAGCAGTTACAATAACAAGCATTTGGATTAGTGAAAGGAGACCCAGTGCATGATGGGTAGTATAAACCATACTGGATTTCATCATTTGTCTGTGGGCACCGACATCTTTACTCATGTATATCTGAATGATACTTAAAATATATATTTTTTTGCAGTTTTAGCAAAAATTATTGTCAACATTTGCCTTAAGGAAGAGAAAATATTGGAAATATCTTGAAATTAAAAAAAAAAAAATTAGAGGGCAGTTCATATCTTACATTTAAAGCTTGATATACTTAAATATATTAAACACGATAAAAAAACAGAGTCTTCATTTTATCCCATAGAAGCACAAAGTGAACATGAGCTGTCTTACAAAAAACAAACGTGGAAGCTTAAAATGTAGCCACTGGGGATGAGTTTATGCATAAAAGGCACAAAATGTAAGAAAAATTTGCAGTGGGTTGAGTATAGTTGCCAAGGCATTCTATCATCTTTAACTTTTTGTTACTTTTATTACTTTAATTACATAATTCACATTGCTATTTATTTTATATCATCATCTTCTATGCTGAGTAGGATTGCAGGAGGCTAGAGCCTATTACAGGGAGCTCAGGGCACACCATAGATGGGAAGCCAGTCCATTGTAGGGCACAAGCACACACACACACACCACAAGCAATCTGAAAGCACCAGTCAGCCTATAACGCATGTGGTACTTAGAGGAAACTCATAAAGCAAGGGGAGAACATATGAATTCTACCCACACAGACTGCAGGTGAGTTAAACCCACAGCTGTGGAGGCAAGATTGCTAACCACTGAGCCAGAATGTCACCCTACTGCATAGGGTATAACTTCAAAAACCTATGAATGAATCACAAGTGTATATACAGTATTTACGAAGTAAAACCACAGACTTGCAAATGAAACAGCTATTTTGCATTTTCCTTATTAAATTACTGAGTGGTGCTAGCAGGAAGTGACTCATGATCTGATGAAAATCACATAACAAATTTGCGGCTGCCCTTAATTAAACACCCCGGATTCCTTTGTATTTCATTGTAATTATGTCAAACAGAGCAGCAATTAGCCGTCCGTCTCTGAAAGCAAACTGTGTTTGTAAATGAGATAAATACAGCCAGGCTGGTTTGTTGAAACATGGAATTAATTTGTATGTTATGTCTTTTGGAAAGAGTTCTGTGCATAAGGTTCGAACATTGTAGCCAGAGGTCATTTGTCTTACATCACAGCTGAAATATCCCTTCTGCTTTAATGATATAGTCAGAAATACCTCCATAAAACATAATTAAGATCAGATTAGAATAGTCATTTATACATTTGTACTGAATACAAAATATTTGTACCATGGGATTAATTAACACATAGATCTGTATTGAGTACCAGATTGTGCTTCATATCTACAACTTCCTTTCTCTTTTGTATGTAGTGTAGTTTTTATAATTATACCACATAATGTTACCGTTACCTTTACATTACAATATCAGTATTGACCAGGACAACACAATGGTTCCAAATACAAGGTGTTAATAGAATTAATACCTTCACATAATAGCACGCCCTGTAATGGGTTGTTGCCCTGTCCAAGGTATGCCCATCTTTACTCCCTAGGCTGCCTGGGATAGGTTATAGGTTACCTGTGACTCTGAAAAGGATAGATCGGTTGGATAACGGGTGGATGGATATAACATGTCCACAGCCTGATCTTGGATACATGGCAGAAAAGGGTAGATGGATACATAAGCAGATGTTGCCCACACAGTCTAATGTGTGAGGAGGAGAATAGCATAGATGGTCAGAACAGATGCATTAACTGAACACAGAAATATTCAGTTGGAGTTTTAACTTAACTGTGGTTAAAATGTGCATTGTGTATGAATTAGCAGTTAAAAAAATGTATGAAGATGCTAATATTCTACTTACCCATTAATGAGAGAAGATACTTGAGTGGTATTTACCCATCAGCCTGAGGGATCACCAGCCAGAAAGAGCTCTGCCGTGATACTTACTCATCAGATAGAAAGGTTGCAGTAGTGTGTGGTATTTACCCACCAGTCAGGGTAGTGCTAGTGTGGTATTTACCCTGCATCCAGGGTTAGTGCTACTGTGGTATTTACCCACCAGCCATGTATGGTGCTGGTGTGGTAAATCCCTCAGAAAGACTCAGCATGATAGAATGGCATTGTGCTGTTGTCTTTGTGCTTCTTCTCATAGTCTCTGCGACTTTGCGTGTGTCTCCGCAGGTGTCTGATGGTCTGTGATAGCTTTACACCCACAGCAGCACTGAGTTAACACACATCTATGTGTTACACTCCTGCCACATTTTCCCGCTGCGTATTTTGGCAATAATGAACGCAGTTGTTGCCAGTCCCGCAGAGAGCCCAGTCTGTGGGTGAGCGCAGGAGTGCATTCATGCGGGAGATGCCCCGTGGGCGCTGCCGCAGACGCCCACTACAGGCATGGCTGCCTTGTGAGTAAGCATGTTGCACGTGTGCCCTTGACACAGCCTCTCCGTGGGCCTGGAGACACTGCCAGAGCCAGGGACTGGGCAGCCGTTCCAAATGGTACCAGCTGTGCAGGAGGTTCAGCAACGCGGACACCTGTCCACTTAGAAAGCTGGCAGGCACAGGCGTCAGAACGGGCCCCAAAGTGCATCACAGGGAAATGAGGCAGTAACCTGGAAGTGAAAGGCCTCCTGTCTCTCACTGAGAAACCTAATGGGGGGATTATCATGCACAGCTAACATTAAGGAGTCGTACTTCTAACTTCATTGCTATTTCACAGCATTCCTCTGGCCAGAATGGAATCAGCAGGTTCATTGCCACTGAGTTCATTCTGCACTCATACATGGTGATAATGACCGGTTTGCAAAGTTATCACGAGGATTCTGGAAGTTAGTCACCTAATAAGGGTGACACCTGAGGTAAACAAAAAGTATTTGCACAATCTAAATTTTAATATCCTTTTACTTGGCTCCATTTTTATGTTAATATGGAAAAATATTTAAAATAGCAATAATATTTGCATACGTACAAGACATCGGTAATAAAATATGCCACACTTGACATAACCTATACTGTTAATACGTGTTTCCAGTCTCTTTTACCAAAATCAAGATTACAATGTCAAGATTGCTGCCAGCAAAACTAGGGGGAAAAATATTTTTCTCAAATTCTAAAATGGAGCTGAGATTTATAGAGGCTAATTTTAATGCTTATAGATTTCCCAGTATGTAAACACAGGCATTAAGACATACTATCAGAAAAGAGTGGACACAAAATGAAAACGTATAACTCAACATTTGGGTGGATATGCAATTAATACATTTAGTTTTCTTAGCAGATTTGGGAAACATGGATTAAAGTGAAGTTAGTCATTTATCTCTTTTATTTAATGTAACACTATCCCATGCATCTAATATTCCCTCTTTGCATTCTGTGTTTTACTGGTACTCCATCATACAAGAATCCATCCACCCATAATACAGATATCCATCTTACCTGAACCTGTAATAATAAACTCCATTGTTCTAGAACCCATAATCACAGATCCCATCTGTTGTATCTAATTTATGTTAATTAGCAGCCAGAACACTAGGAGGAGTAAGTGCTATCATGGTTTAAGTAAGGGCTAAGGTGATACGGTTATATATCTTTGGCTTAAGTAAGGAATAAAGTGATACGGTTTTATATCTTTGGCTTAAGTAAGGACTAAGGTGATACGGTTTTATATCTTTGATTAAAGTAAGGGCTAAGGTGATACGGTTATATATCTTTGGTTTAAGTAAGGGCTAATGTGATATGGTTATATATCTTTGGTTTAAGTAAGGTCTAAGGTGATATGGTTATATATCTTTGGCTTAAGTAAGGGCTAAGGTGATACGGTTATATATCTTTAACCGATGCCATGTTTATATGTTCATATGTGTTAAAAACCTTCCAGAGTTATCCATCACTCACTCTACATTTACTTGCCATTGCTTACAACAAAATTTGTTCTATTTTGCACACTTAGGGTGTTAGTTTTTGGCCATGGCAGTAGCTAATGTCCTATTCCTTAGTTTTTTCCTCCCAACTCCCGGTGAGCCTGCAGTGCTGTTCACAGCACGGCTACAGATGTTAGGTAACTACTTGCTTATCACTGATGTGATGGGGGATGTCTGGCCTGACTCAAGGAGCAGTCCTACTTCATTGTCTTGGCACATAGGGGCAGCGAATTTTTTACACCCTGCCTAAAATAGGTACGACTTATTATGCAGCCATAGCAGCATTAAAAACTTACTTTACGCCTAAAGCTAACGTGAACTACCATACACTTTGCAAGCAATGTCAGGGACGGCTCAAGTCAGTTTACAGTATATGGTGTGAGCTTCTCACAACCTGTGAATTCGCTGAGTCTTCAGATGATTCGTTACCAGTTAATAGAACATACTTATATCCCATGAATGCATGAGAGACTGTTGCTGGAGCCAGACCTTACATTAGACAAAACAGTTTCTCTTGCATCTCAGATAGATGCAGATTTCTGCGACTCCCAATGTCATGCCAATGCAGACTGTGCAGCACAAAAGTTGGCGTAAGCCGCAATTGCAACGAACACCTGCTGCTCCTTCATCTGCTACTTCTGGTAAGGGAAAAGTGTGCTTTTGCTGTGGTTCACAAGCACACCTGGCCAATTTAGTGAACTGCCCAGCTGCAGAAGTAATAAGTAGGTATTATAAAAAATTTTTCTAAAATGTGTCACTCTGCTAAACTATATATGTGGGAAGTGCATGAAGTTGAATCACCAAAAGTTACTGTGTTATATACAGAAAAGGAAGCATGTACACCTCCTAAAATTATTTGTGCAGTGGAAAGCTCAGCTCCAGGTTCACAATCCTGCTTACTGGACCTGATTGTTGACAATGCCTCATCAGTGTCAATCTTGCTACACTACATTTACAGACGTCACTTCAGTAATGTTCCTCTGATGCAACCCACAGTATGGCTTGTGAAGTATTCAAAGTCCCAAAATCTCTGTCCCTGGTCTTGCAATGTGTTACCCCCTTCTATTGGCTGTGCTAAAAACTTCATACACCACATGAAAACTGATGACACAGTGCCTCCTCTGTGACACAAACTGCATCACCTCCCTCTGTCTGTTCGGGATGCTGTGTCTGAAGAACTCTATTGTCTTCTTGCTGGTGGTGTTATAGAACAAACTGAAACGTCTGCCTTGTTGTCACCTATTGTAGTTACATAGCACAAACCAGGTAAGATCTGCATGTGCGTGGATCTGCATGAGCCCAATAAAATGGTTATTGTAGACTTGTTTCCTTTGCCCCACATGGATGAACTTCTTTCAGCACTGAGAGGATCAACTGTATTTTTTTCATTTGATTTGGCAAATGCATGAGGACAGTCGAGATCTGGCTGATTTCATTACACGTCATTCTTGCTGATGTACCTGGTGTGGAGAATTACCTGGCATGACATTATTGTGCATTGACCTGACATGACTGCTCATGACAAGATCCTACACTGTTTGGTTGCTTCTGGCCTGCAGCTGAATACTGACAATTGTAAATTTTGTCAGTCCAGACTACACTTCTTGGACATGTGGTGTCTGCCAAAGGCCTGCTTTCTGATAAGACCTAGATACAACTCTTAATGGATGCCCCTGCACCTGCTGTTGTCACTACCCTGTGTTTCTTTTTTAGGACTGTTGTCATGGTACTCAAAACGTCTACCACCTTATGCCACTGTGATTGAAACAATGCGTGCTTATGCCACGTTTGTACATTCATACGTATTAAAAACCTTCCAAAGTTATCCATCTTTCACTCTACATTTACTCGCCATCAGTCACCATCACAATGGAACCCATGACACAAGAACCTATGACATAGAACCCTTCAAACTGGTTTCCATGAAGGTAAAACTGATCATACTGAACACCATTATATTGGAACCCATTGCTTCTATCCAATGTAACAATCATATGAAAAAACTAGTTTTCATCACAGTTTTATATGGGACTGTCCACCTTTGAGTAGGATCACTTCTTTTTAGTTTTTGTCCTGTTATTAATGTCTTTTTTTTCATAAAATTAGAAGAAACATTCTTTCTTTCTGACTAATCTTACACTCTCTTCAGCAACACTGGAGGTAGGTTCTGTGCAACCACCTATTGACTGAGGTGTCTTGTTTCTCATGGAAGTCCTGAGGAAATTCAAAACTCTACTCTTAAACTTAAGGGTTATGTGGAACAGATAAATCTTAAATAAATGGTTCCTCAATATATATAACCATTACATTTTTTCCTGTGGTTTTTTTAAATAGACATTATGAACAATGTAAACATTATGCTGAAAGAAGTTGATGAAGTCATCCACTCATCCAAGAACCTGGAGATCAAGACAGATAGAAGATAAGAAGTTCAGATCAAGGGTAGATCCAATAGTCACAGGAAAATGAAAAAGTGAAGAAGTGTTTATTTAATGCAGAAGAGATGAGTGCATTGACAAAATCATGTCTACATGCAAGCAGGCTCTGTAAATCTCAGGTCAACACATTGCCGTGTCACGTACAACATCGCTAATGGACGTTGTGATGGGAAGACCTTGGTACTGTTGATTTGTTTTGTCGTGGCACTTGCAGTTTGAGATGGCATGGAAACTAGCCATGTCCTTACATCTTGACAGCATCCCAGCTGTGGTCACGGTAATCCTCTTGTGGCAGCTTTAATTATCAGCACCAGTGGTACCATCAGCAAGTGTGTAATTACGTGTCAGGTTCCTGGCTGCTGGTTAAAGAGAGTGGGAGTGGTACGCTGGAACTCTAAACTCATGCTTAAATGGTTTCTAAAGGTGTCATCAAACAGCCATTCTTGGGGCTCAGCTTATATTTACTTCCGATTTTGAATCTTGTCGCTGTGACACATTGTCTGCCAACACTTACCATGCTAATGGAAGACAGTGACAAGAACAAAAAAGATCTACAAACTCCTGAAGCCTTGAGTGTGAGCCCACCCCCTGCTGGGGTAAATAAATAAACAGAGCACTTTATGCACACCTTTATAATATTTGTCATACGTTTTATTGATATGCTTTGATGAAACTGCAAATTAATATATTACTAGAAAGTTTCATGTGGTGGAACAGTAATTATATCTAAAAGCTATAATTTATCAATATAAATGTATCTCACACTATAGCACTGGCATTTGAATGGCAAAAAGAGATGTGTCTGAACGCAGGTAAATGGTAAGAGACCAGAGAACATACAGTGGCACTTAAACCATGCATTCTTTTTTTTTTTTTAATTACTTAAACTGTCAAACCAAGTAGTATTTATGTTAAAGAGAGATAAGCTTAAGATCACTTTTCAACCCATACATTTGACAAAAATATATTGGTTAACTTTTATGTTATAAAACAACAGACATACTATTTAAAATTAAGACATAGTATTTGGACACTTAAATCCATTCAAGTCTCAAACTCAATGAATTTTGTATCTTCAGGCTTCTGAACAGCATGTTAATGATTGCCGTGACTGAGTCCATCTATTATGTTTGTGGTTTCTTGACTTCATATTATTCATAAAACCGTGCATGGGTTTCTTGAGTGTATGAATGCATTATCATTATCACCCTGAAGTCTGCATAAGGTGTACCTAGTTGTATCACATGACCTTGGCAGTTTGACAACTTTGCAATCCCACCATTAAACCTAATAACTCCCATATAAGCAAGCAGATCCAGGTACATATCCTTTATCACAGTTAATACGTTATGCACATGGACTAAATCCATCCCAGCTGGCAGATTCAAGTGGGTGACCTGCTCGAATAGGTAACGTGTTGTGCATGTGGACGGAATCACACTCTGTTCTGTACCATTCACACAGTGTCAAAGATCAGTAAAGCGGAAATGGAAATGAAGTCTGACATAACACTGTGTGTGTGTGTGTGTGTGTGTGTGTGTGTGTGTGTGTGTGTGTGTGTGTGTGTGTTGGAGGGGGCTGAAGGCACCATGGGGCTCAACCAGCTCTGCATTTGGGAAAAGATAAATGAGGCCTTTCCTTGCTGCATATGTTTTGTGCTTTGAGCAGACCCCCCCTCCCCCTTGTCCTGAACGTGGAGGATTATCCATTATAAATAACAGAGGACATTTTCATTCACACTGTGCCTGACTGGCTATTAGAGTGCTGTGAGGATGCGCTGGTGACACTCACTGTACCTGTGATGGGCTCTCCTTGAGATAGGCTGTCACTCAGATGGTTTGTCCCTGTCATGGACTGTCCTTCTGATAGGCTTTCCATGCCTATCCAGATGGATTGTCCCTGTGATGGGCCATTCCTGAGATGGTGGGTCCCTCTGATGAGCTCTCCTTAAAATGGGCTGTCCCTCAGATGGGTTATCCCAATGATGGACTGTCCTTATGATGAGCTGTTCCTGAAATGGGCTGTCCCTCAGATGCACTGTCCCAGTGATGGTGTCTGTTCACCCTACATACTCATCTTATTTCCACACATTGATTGTCTTAGAGGAGCGTGCTCAATCAGAATCAGAATCAGAATCAGAATCAGAAACATTTACTGCCATGTAAGTAAAGGTGATTCACAATGTGTATGTTAAGGTAGTACAAAGATGTTGTCTGGCTTCATTCATTTGTATTGATTTCTTCAATTTTCTGTGTAAAGCGCTTTGAGGCATGCCGTTGCGAAAGGCGCTATATAAAAATAAATTAAATTGAATTGAATTGAATAATAATAAAAGACCTGCTTCAATTAAAGTTTTTTGTAGCCCATCACACACTGCTCATCTGCCTAGATCATATAAGTGAGGAGTGCTGTGTGGGTCACATGTGCTCTGTGAGGCATTCTAACACGCGTGTGGTTTTCTCACATGCAAGCTGTGAACTGGAGTAGCTGCTATTGCATCTGGTCTCCTGTGTTTCTGCTCACCAAGGGGTGAGTCTCGGTGTAGGGTGACCCAGAAAGAAGAGAAACGCTCCACAAACCCACTGCACCCCTGTCAGCAGCTCTGGCTGCACAATGTGGGTCAGTGTGTGTAAGTGCCTTATCTGCTATTCACACAGAGAGCAGAGAACAAGGCCAGGTGAGTATGAACATTGTTAACAAGTCTGAGCATCAGAACTACTGGTGAGGGCTTTTTACCTACCTCAGGTGGACAGTCAGTGGTTTGCTAGACCAGTGATGCTGCACTGATCTCTCCAGTCTGGATTTTCATTTTTCTTAAGATTTCACTACACAGTGAAAGCCATAAATATTTGGACGTTGACAAAGTCATTGTTATTTTAGCTGTCCATCACAGCCTGTTGGAGTTGAAAATAACAATTATGAGCTCAAAGTGCAGACAGTTTTAATATGAAGGTATTTACGTCTAAATCGACTGCACGTTTACATTTTTGACATTGCAGCTGAAAGTGTTCATTTAAAGCACATCTTAACTGTTTCATTTTGTGTTTGTCGTGGTGGCATACACAGCTAATATGACGAAAATCATATAACTGTCCAAGTACTTACCTGACGGCTCATACTTCCGCAGTGTAGTTAACAAATTAGGTCACGTTGTGTAAAACTGTCACACACAATTTGCAAAAAAAGGAAAAACACATAAAATCGTATTTATCGCGTGTCACTTTCTTGTACATTCCAAAGAAGTTGTAATGTCATGTAAGTAAAAATGCATGTTACCGGCTGCACAAAGGACCGGTATCGTTGATAATACAATAAGGGTTGCTCATAATCCCTTGTGTTTAGTGAAGACGAGCTCGTGCTGCAGAGACTGCTTGGCCTTCTTTTCTCGGCGCACTTGTTCATCATGAATTATGCTTTCGCTGGAGCTGAGCAGTGAATCATTATGTCCAGGTAAATGCCAGGTTGATGGTATAATTGGCTGCTGAGAGTACTGCTCGACCCCTGCAAAATGTTACCCAGGAAGACAGTGAACCCAGGGAGAGCCTGGTTATTCATTATAGAAGTGTGTTTCTGCAGCAGTTATTTATCATCCATAAATTTCAAACATGCTGATTTTTTTTTTCCCTGCTAGATATTTGGTTACTCTAGTTTTAAGAAAATATACTTCTCCTGCATTTAGAATCCCTCTTCAGAGTAGCTTGGTTTTTCATTACTGTTTCTGTGGTTTCAGTTCATCTGTAGTAATGAGGTGGCTTCATACACTCTACGATGGTTTTAATCATCATCTTTTACAGGCATGATGCTTTACATACTCTCGACTGATCGGAGTTAGTCTGAACTCCACAACTGAACTGAATTTCTCTGCGGTTGCTTCTAGGTGACCAGTCTCCTGAATTAGTTTTTAGTGGATTATGTTTTTTTTGTTATGTTGAATAAACCTACTTCACAGGTACCTTCATCTGGGTCATCACTCTTGGCAGGTCTTCTTAACAGTGGTGTTCAAACATAAGGCTGTTGTGTTTAAACCACCATTTAAAATGGTCATTTCATTTTAAAATCAATCAAAAATCAATCAAAAATTCAATTAATTTTTCCAGCTTTGAACTACATGTTAGATATAGTAATGAAAAGTATACAATTTATTTCATTTCATTCATCCACTAGAGCATTGTTGACTGCTCTGAGTATCTTTAAAGTTAGAGGACAATAAAGCAATATCACACTCAACATTGTGCCATTGTTGTTGAATGTCAGCACGGCTGTGGCGCGATTGTAGGTGCATAACCAAAGGCCGAGCTTTATGTGTGTGAATACTGAGGGCTGCACAAGCTGGGGGCGTGTATTTTTATTATCTTTGGCTTCCTACTCTGTCCTCTGCCATCCCTCCATCTTTATATGTCTGTGTTCATATTCTTTTTTCTTCCATATGTGTGAGTCCTGTTTTCTCTGTGAGCTGCAGGGTTATGGCACACTAGATATTAGCTTATAGTAGCAACAATAAGGCTTCTTGTAATAACAATACCAATAATCAGCACTTATGGAAGTTTTGAAAGCATCATTTTGACAGGGACAGTTTTGTGAGTATACAGATGGGGCTGGTTACTATGACCTTTACGGTTGTTAGATGGAACTTTGATCTTGGCCTTTTGTGTGTGGACATTGTATGTCCTCCCTGTGTTTGTGTATTTTTTTTCCTCTGTATTCCAAGGACAGGTGGTTAAAGCAAATGTGAAATGTCAGTTGTACACTCAATGGAATTAAAAGCTATATGTAGCGCAGGGAATATTGTTTGTTGTCTCAAAATAATTAATTCATTAATTTGTTAACCACTTATGCTGAACAAAATGAAGAAGGCCCACAGTCTGTCCCAGACAGCAAAAAGTGCAAGGCACATAAAAGAAGGCCTGCCAACCAATACATGCAGGACAATTCAGAGTGTCAAATTCACCATGGCCATGTGTCATTGGAGTGAAGGAGAGCACCAGATCCCTCAAAGGCAGCCCACACAGGCTTGGAGGGAACATGTTATTTCCAAACGCATAGTGACGAATACTAGATTTGAACTTATAGCCCTGAGGGTGTAAGAGAGCTACTGAACTGATCCTTACTGGGAAGATTGTGCAGTAAATTTGTACTTATATTGATGTTTTAGCCTAAGACAAACACAGGCCACATGACCTCTATGGTAATTTTGATTATGTAGTAACTAGGTGTGCACATCCTACAGCAACTTCAAAAAAATCACTTACACTTACGAGCAATCACTCAAATTAAAATACCTTCAACAAATTTAAAGCTAAATTGTGTACAGTTTCAATATTCCTGAAAATGAATCTTAAACTAACAGATTAGGGGAAAAAAATTAAAGACCGCTAATCCAGCACTCTGACAAATATGATTGCAGTGTCCAGATCCCCCCAGACTAAAATGATGGGCATATTCATGGCACACCACAACCATTATCACAACTGACCCCTCAGTGACCTTCTCAGCATGGCCGTTATGGCTGTCACACACACTTCCCCACAGTTCATAAAGCATCTTCTCAGTTTTATATGAAATACTTCAATTGCCCATAAAATAAAGCAGGTCTGTTGCTGTCCTACCTGTGCCTGCCCCTCCCCCACCTTTGATAGATTGTGCAGGTCAAATTCAGGTGATAGCACTTCAGCAACCATATCTCCACTTGTTCATATAAAAGAATAGATCATCTTTGACGAAAGGTAAGTTAAAACATTATCATCAAAGTGCTAGAACACTTCAAAGTATACCCAAGAAAGGAAGGGATGTTGTCAGAATCTAAAAGTGAAGTTAAGAAAGAGATACAGAACACAGACTGAAATATCAAGTGGCACAGTGTGTAAAAAAGACGCCTACTGTTTCTTAATACACCAGCAGTAACATTTACATTCATAAACAAATTGTTTATTTTCCAATAAAAGCACACTACCATACAATGATATGCTAATTTCAGTATATACTGGTTGTTAATAAATTAAATCTTTTTTGTTTAAAGTTAAATCTTTCATTACATAAACTACTGCATCAGAATGAAAAACAGTGCACATATATATTATGTGAGAAAATAATCTAAAAGGAAATATAACCCTTTTAAAAAAGACCATCAAGGAAGGCCTCATAGCCATACACATTTTTAGTTTTATAGCTGATACCTTCATTTGGAGAAGCAGGTTAGGACTGCACTGAACATTTTAAAGAGAATGAAAGCTACAATATACAATATATTTATTACTGACAATAGTTTTTATTTATTTTTAATAATAGAATATGTATGTATATACATTATGCATTATACTGTAGAATAAAAAAAAATGAGATTATTTTGTGCATATGAAAATATGTTCGTATTTATGCAAAGATCTGTTCATCAAGGCTGTGTAGATGAGGGGAAACCCATGGACAATATCAAACATAGACTTTCTTCTGAAAGAGAGCAGAATAAGATGATAGAATAATGTCAAAAGTTAAGTGCTGAACGAAAACAGTTTACAGTCCTGTCACAGTTATTAGATGAGGCATTTAAGTCGACCTGATAGCACGGCTGTCTATTCTAATTTCTTGGCACATTGAATTCCAGTGACCTGAGCCGAACGCCTGTGCTGAGGCGCACCCCCGGTTTGCGTAATCGTAGATACAGAAGGGGGAGTCTGGTCGGAGGTGTAAGGCCATCAGAACGAGGAGGGGAAGGTATGTAAAGCGCTGGTGTGTTAAATAGGATCCTTTATGCTTTGTACTCCTTTTAAAGGTATACACACAAGCAGAGGAAAGAGCATTCATCAATGACTGCGCACATGGTTATTTTTATATACAGCATAAAGCACTGACGTTGCACTCTGTTAGCAGGCATACATCCAGAGAGAAATGGTGTGTGCTGATTAAATTTCGATCAGATATATTTTCAACCACATCAAAAGAAAACTTTCCTTCAATCACCTTGCTTCGGTGTCTTTTGTTATCTTCTCAGGTCTGCCCATGCGTTGCTTGTATAAATACCTTCATATTTTAATGTGTTGCTCTTGATATTTAAATAGACATTACTGACGTCTACAGCAGTTCAGATACTGGAATTAATTCTGCGATTCTTGTGATGTATTTGCAAGTTCCTTCCTAATGTTTTATGTTTACATTCATTCATTGAACAGGCGCTTTTATCCAAAGCAAATTACAACATTTCACATACATGTCATAGCGATATTGGTTATATGAATTTAACCCAATTCTCTGGGGGGTGGGTGCAGTGGGCAGTCACATACAATGACCATGAACCTGGCGTTTGAGTGTCCTGCTCAAGGACACACCTGGTGGCTGGGCTGGGAGACTTCCTCATCCCAGCCTCATGTTCTACACACCAGGCCACTATTTTCTTGAGGTACATAATCAAATCAAGTATCTGTCTCTACGGACATTTTACGGACTTTAGGGTTGAAGATGCTTCTAACGGTATATTATCATCATTAGATCAGTATATGATAATATAATATTAGTGACCAGATGTACATTTTCAGTTGATTTCCTAAGAGGAACCCTCATGGCAAAATGGCAAAATACCAGTTTGTAATTGTAAAAATAAAAGACAAAGTTTAAGTACTCCTGTGTATCTGGAATCTATAATGATTTCATGATGATGGTTATCGTGAGAAATTGCCATGATGGCACTTCTGAGCATGCCATAGGTCGATACTGGGGTCCTAAACAAAGCCTGTACCTTTGTGTTGGATGTCGATTTACTGCATTATTCTGCTTGCATATGGCCCTCTCTCAGTGCCAGCCTGGAACGTCCTGGTTTGGGAATGTCCCATGCTGTGAATAACCTCGTTTCCTTCATGAATCGCTCAGATAGCACCTGAGACATGAAGCCTTTAAGCAAGCCAACAGGGAAACATGCTCTAACCACACGTACACAAGAACATCAGAAAAATACGTGAAGGTGTTAAGATGTGACACTCAAGTCAAAGGATTACATCTCTCTTTATTTATTTATTTATTTTTTTCAAACAAGAAATGAATTCTTCTGTCATTTAATATCCCAGTGCTAGACACAAAGAAATATGGCTTTTATTTTCTCTTGAAAATTGGGGGTCAGCAAGACTGCTCAGGATTTACATGTGAAATGTCCAGAGAGCTTTTATTTTGGTGATGCTCGAGCTGGTGAAAAAGTGGTTATTTCTCTGTGTAAATTGGATATGTTATTGTGTGTGCTTAAGCCCCAGGGTTCCACAGGAGATATTGATTGAATCGAATGCAGGTTCAGACACAAGAGGATTGTATGTGGAAAGGATAGGTTTCATTGTCACTTTTTACCTGGAAAGATCCTGCAGGAGTTTAAGAAGTTATGGGTAAAGGTGACCAAAGCAAAGAGAAATGTGACTATCAGGTGTTGTCAAGTGTCCTTAAAAAATTTACATAACCTTCAAAATCACACAAAGTGAACAACTTACTAACTTTGCTGTTTCACATTGAACTGCATCAAGATAGCCCTGCCAGTAGCTAGCTGTCATCCTTTTTGTTGTTACTAATGTATTGTCACTGAAGGACAATTACTACTATACAACACAAATAGTTCTGCAATTTATTTCAAATTCAGGTGTTCCAATTACTACTAGGATAATAATAATAATAATAATAATAATAATAATAATGTAGCAGAATAGGCTTTTGATAACTAACTCATTTAATCCTCATTAATTAGTTGAAGCTATTGTTTATAGTATCTTTCTGTTATATATGTATTTCTGCAACTGAATAATTTAAGAACTAATTTAGCAAAATTTTTTATTATACTTATCTTTATCAGTAAATTGCAAACTTTAAAAAATATATTATGTTCTTTCCTTAAAATTTATTAAAACGTACTTTTGTTTGTATTATTGCATATTTTTCCATTTTTTGGACACATTAATATTCCAAATTTTTAATTATGTATTTATTTTTTGTATGATATTTTGTTAAATATATTTAAATGGCCAATTATATAACATTTTAAACTTGCAAATGTGATTGCATACTATAGGACATTGCAATATATTTTGATAGATGGAATGCTTGTAACATAACATTAAATTAAACTGCTATGCAGATGCTGGTGGACTAATTGGAGAGGGCTGAAGAATTGGATGCTTGGAAGCTGCCTGTTCCTGGGCGAATTCACCTGGCAGCACAAGATGACATCAGCGGTGTGACTATGAGTGAGTGCATGAGGTCGAGCTGAACGACCCTGAGAGCCAGCCTGAGACTGCCCCATGTGTTTCCCCAGCCACCTGCAAAACTCTCAAGCCAGCAGTTACAGGGTTCTTGTTTGACAGTAAGCCGAGACGAAGGTGCCCATCACTCAAGACCTGTGGTGTTCAAACGCACAAACTGCCAGCCTGCTAGAACCTGTATAATTTATATCTTGTTTTCCCTCCTCCATGAACAAATGCACAAGACAGTATCCATTGAACCCCACCTACTCCTTTCTCCTAATCACTGATACCTGAGTCTGTGAATGCACACACTTCTTGTACATGTTCAGTGGTCTCTGTTGTGGTGTTTGTGGATTATTACAATAATAATGAGTGAACAACTATGTTAGATTTACTTCACTGGTTTAGTTCTCTAGGAGCTGCATGAAAAGGCCTGGCTTACAAAGAACCTGGCTGCTTGAGCTCCTGGTTGTTTAATGCCCTGGCTGGTGGAGGTCTTTGCTGGTGGAGGCCTTGGTTGTTTGCAATCTCTGTTGATTGAGATCCTGGCTAATGGAAGCCCTGGTTGTTTTTGAGATCTTGGCTTGTGGAGGTCCTGGCTGGTGGAAATCGTTGCTGGTGGAGGCCTTGGTTGTTTGAGGTCCCTGCTTATTGAGACCCTTGTTGGTGGATACCCTGGTTGTCTTGAGGCCCCTGCTGTTTGACTGTTTGAGGTTCTGGCTGTCTGAGATCCTGTCTAACAGAGGCCCTAGCATTCTCTCACCAGATACCTGTCTCCATCACCGACATTGGCTCTTTTTTCACACCCTGCCAAATGGAAACCTTTGCCCCCTGCAGCTCATTCAGTGACCAGCGAAACCTCGGACCCTGGTGGCAGTCGTAAAGGCAGCGAGGCAGCATCTGTTGTCTGGACGTTCCGCTGGGGGGTTGCTGCGAGGATCCATCACCCCCTCCCCAGGCTGCCTTTCAACAGAACAACGACGCCCTGCATCACTCCATCTACAGCCAGCTGGGGTGTCCACACGCCTCCTTTCTCTCAGCATATGGAAACACTTCTCGCTTGCTTCATGGGGAACCAACACCATCCAGCCATAAAACTCCCACTTTATTTAGGCTTCCTTTTTGAAAGGTTGCATACCCGCAAAAAGGTCCAAAAATAACTCTGCCGTGATAAGTCATTAGTCATTTTTCACTGTACATATGTTAGCTTGACCCACCGTATGTTAATTCATGCTACAGTGGCCCCACATATGGCCGTAGAAGGAGGCCCAAGTAGAAAAGTCCTCCTTTGTGAATCCTCATTAAATGTGAAACATCTTTAAGCTTCATCATTAACATTCAGGTGAAGTTCAACCTCAGAACTACTTGCTTCATCTAAGGTAGGTGCAACAAAGGGAGAAGAAGAGAGAAACTAGAGAAGGTCTGCTAATTAATTCACTCTGAAGGCTTTGACTTTCATTATATTTCTACCTTTGTGCAAAGGTAGGAAAAAATGCAATATTATTATTTGGTTAACAACCTAATAGGTTAATATCAGAAGTCTTATGAGAATTTTGGGATAATTGGTACCTCTTTTTCCAGCTGTTATTAGGTATAGCCATTTTATTTATATTGTTTTCTCAGCTTCTGCTTTCCATATTATATGTTTAAAGAAATAAATATATTTTACCTGTTTATTGTTAAATTGAATATAAAATTTTATGTGTACACAGGGCCTCAGTTCTATAAACAATATATACCATTTCCTGCACATAAGACGATACTGCCTGCTTCCACATTTTCCACACCTTCTGTGGCTTCTAATTTCCACAGCTTGTAGTTGTTTTCTCTGCATGCAGAACGGGCAGCTTCCTGTCACATTTCACCACTGTCCTGACAGTCACGCTGGCTGTTATTTACACCTTGCTGTCCTGACAGTCACACTGGCTGTTATTTACACCTTGCTGTCCTGACAGTCACGCTGGCTGTTGTTTACACTTTGCTGTCCTTATAGTCACGCTGGCTGTTCTTTACACTTTGCTGTCCTTATAGTCACGCTGGCTGTTGTTTACACTTTGCTGTCCTTACAGTCATGCTGGCTGTTATTTACACCTTGCTGTCCTGACAGTCACGCTGGCTGTTGTTTACACTTTGTTGTCCTTACAGTCACGCTGGCTGTTGTTTACACGTTGCTGTCCTTACAGTCACGCTGGCTGTTGTTTACACTTTCTTGTCCTTACAGTCACGCTGGCTGTTGTTTACACCTTGCTGTCCTTACAGTCACGCTGGCTGTTGTTTACACCTTGCTGTCCTTACAGTCACGCTGGCTGTTGTTTACAACTTGCTGTCCTTACAGTCACGCTGGCTGTTGTTTACACCTTGCTGTCCTTACAGTCATGCTGGCTGTTGTTTACACCTTTCAGAAACATTCCAGATCCACTTGGACAGCTTCTCTTCTCCACACTTTCACCAGTTACAATACAGAGATAAAGCTCATATTTAAATAAGACCCCATATCAAATACATTCATTACGTTACATGCTTCACTTGATTAATTATATTTTAAAATATCGCAGGCTCTTTGGATCATCGTCTTATAACACTACTACATGCCACAGATCCCTAATTTCAAGAAGAAAGCAGACTGAGGGCATTTTTTCAAACTATTCTGAACAGCCTGCTGGATCTCGAGGGAGATGAATGTATTCAAATGTATCTCCATCAATGAGCACAGTAATTATGAATTCAGCACTAATTAGTATATACACTACTTTCCTTGCATATTTGATTTCCACAGTGAGATGGTAATAAGGAAAATGCCCATTTTGGTCCTATCTCATAAAAATTCCAGAATGTAAGAGGGGGCAGGGCAGATGGTGTACGGAGACGGGGTGCATTAAATATGGGGAAAAAAACTTTCCAGATAATTGGTCTGGTTACTGAGGGAATAAAACAGGCGCTCTTAGCTTACAGTTAACATTCTGCTGGCTAACTATGCATTTAAAGGACACAACATGTTTCTTTTTTTGTCATCTTTGTAGACTCTTTTATTGAAAAACAAATATGTACAGTCCTAGGTTTATTTCATAACGTTTTATTTATTATAATTGTTTATGGAAACGTGTGTGCTATTTCAGACAAAAGAAAAACCTGGTTTCAAGTAGGTTAACTCAAACATTTTGCTGTTTTTTATTTTCAAAAGAAATCATTATTTGCAAATCTTATTATTAAATAATACATTTTTATTTTTTTATATTAATATTTTGCTGTTACATTCCTAAGGTTTCCTAGTTTTAAATTTTAAATGTATTCACATATATTTATGTTAGTTTTCAGTCTGTCATATTAAATAAAATAATTTTTGAAGTATATATTTCATCTCAGTTTTCACCTGTACAACTTTTAAAAGTCAGTGCTTTTATTTGTGAATAAAATGGTTTTGATTACTATTTTATTTCTTCCGTGTTTACTGTGAGAGATTTAGTTTAAAAATGTTATACTTTAATAATGTGAGACGTACTGCAGTGTAATGCTGCTGCACAATTTGTGGAGATGTAGTATGTTGTATAAGGACAGGGAGTATTCTTCTTTTTTATCTCAGCTGAGTAAAAGTTTATAAATTAAACATGTTTCCTCTTTGCACTTTTTGAGGCCTTTGTTTTTGTCCTGTGTAACCTGACAGAATACTCTGTGGACAGTCAGTGGTTGAATAAATATTTAACAACTTGTTGGTCTGTTAATTACTCAGAGAGATCTATGTTGTCACACTTTCCTTGTGTTTACCTTCACCCTTCCCTGCTGCAAAAACTGCTGGATTTAATGGCGCATGGGATGACTGAAATGAAAAGTATTTAATTTTAAAACAAATTCAGCTGATCTACTGTAGGTGCTACTCGTGTACAGAAATGTCCAGAAGTAAACATTAGAGTCACCCATCAGTCATGGAGCCATAGTTACCTTATCTCTGGCTTTATCCAGCAATTTGTCAGATTATCTGAAGTCTTGCAAATTTTTCTTGGCAAGGCTGAAGTTACACAAGTATTCTGTAAATAGTCTGTTTTTAAACACTGAAATAACAACACTGACTTTGGGGACATACAATGCATTCTATTTAGAAAAACATGGTTTAATTTTTGAACACAATCTGAAAGAGGAATCCACTCATACACATACAGTAGCATGCAAATACACCCTTATACATTCACAATCTGCACAGTATTGTTTTTGAGAGGACTTAAATTTATTCTCATACAGTAATATTAACTAGGGGCCCAAACAACAAAAAATAGCTGAATACCAACACATGCATTTATTTTGTACTGTAAACACACAGAAGAGACAGAAAGAAATAGTGTGTTGTAGCAATGTTATACTTTACTATAGTATTTATACTTGTTGTTGGTAGAGCTTGACAAATAATGATGATACACCTTTCTTGGAAGGAGGCACCTATTTACGGCACTAGTGTAGAGTCATCTTGGGATTCCTAAACACTAAAATATCCATCACTTCCAAAGGAGGGTTTTGGCCCCATCTTGGCTACAGGTTCAGAGTATTGATCGAAACAGCAGACCACCTTAAAGTCCCCACTTTGAATCAGGGTACTTCCAAAGCAGTGAGGGCATTTAATTGTAGCACTGACCAGGAACCAAACCCAGGTTTTCTCACATCACAGGCAAGAATTGAAACACAGAGCCGTCTATGCAAATACACCCAGATTGTTACATAATGACAAAGTACATTATAATGTAGATTATAATAGTCCACAGAATATATAACATACAAAACAGTTTTTATATGGTCCAGCACAGTTAGGCAAGAATATTTACCACCTGTTGAGAATAATGGTTTTTATACTAGCCCAATTTTATTATTGTAAATTTAATTACATTAATTACTTAAATTTAATTGTTATTTAAATATAAGTGTTAATATATAGAGTTGTTACTGAATTACAGCATTTTGAAAGAGAATATAGAAATAAAAAATATAAATATTTGTTTTTATTTATTATAACACCATAACTTGTGCTTTTGTGTGTGTGAGTGTGTGTGTGTGAGTGTGTGTGTGTGAGTGTGTGTGTGTGCACGTGGTCAGCTTATTTACTGCTGTAGTATAGGGAAACTTCAGGTACTTCATTTATGAAGAACACAGTCTATCTTACTGCCTGGGACCTTTTGGAGTCTGTTATATTACAGCTTCTGTTTTCTAAAAGAAATGTTAATTTTAATTCACCACTTTTTTTCTCATTACATCTTTAAACCTTTGCATGGTCTGTGTGTAGTAGCTGTTACCTGAATATAGAAATTCTCACACTTGTAATTACCCACGCCAGCTGAGCTAACAAGATCACACAGATAAACCATCAGACGGTGGCCCATGCTTACTTTAGGTGGGAGGTGTTTCCTAACACATGACTGTAAAACAGCCGAAGCCATCTGTTCCATGGTGATCACAGCAGGTAAGGCTACGAGATGCCTGTACCACGATGAGCGTTACACGCTCCAACACTAAACCATGGCAAGAAAACCGAAGGGCGCCTTTTATCTTCACACATGGTGTTTTCTCCTTATCTCATAGCTTCAGCTTTTATTTCTGACAATTTTAAATAACTTTTTCTTCACAATTTTCATGGGAGTGGGAGACTCAGATTTAATTGGGAATTAACTTTCAGGTAAAGTGTCCACATAACCCCTGCACGACCATAAAAGAACAGGAGCTAGTATTTGTAGTGGATGGATATTATATTGCATCACTGTTAAAGTTGTTCAAATTATTTTAATAATTTAATTATGTTTTCAAACAAATAACTATACAATTCTTAATCCACATAAAGGACAGTTTTTCTTCACTTTTTAAATTGGCCAAGAGGTACAGCTTTGGCGTGGACTGAACGCTTATCATTTCTGCAACATACTAGGAAAACTTCCGGGATGGGTGACATTAATGTCAGGCCTTGGTAGGATGAATTGTCCTCTACTGAATTAAGTCCTTTTATTACTAAATATTGCAGGTTTCTAAACTGTGTTTGCAGTCACTCTATGAAAATCTTCAGAAACATATTAATGTAAAATGTGTGACAGCTGATTGCAGCTGAAAAAACCCTGTTCACAATTAGCCTCCCAAGTCACCAAAATAGTCATATTACAGATAATGTTCTGAGTGATTTGGTGGTGGATCTCCATCCACCTGTTTTTGCCTTTCTTCACAGAGAAGCACCATACAAAACGTGCTCTGAGGACAGACTGCTCTGTTAGTAGGTCTGACATTTGTACATGTGCACACCAGTCACACACATCTTATGCATGTGAGATGAAATGGCTGTATACAAAAGGAAGGACATGCTGGATTACAGAGGAACAGTGAAGCACTGTTTCAGAGAGGAAGACTGTGTTAGATTAAAACTCAAGGATGAAAGTGCAGTTATGTCAGTTGCTGGAAACTAGGCATGAAGTTTGTGTTGTTAACAGTAATGAAGTATGACTACTAAGTACTTAGAGAAGAGTAACGTAAAAGTAATAAGTACTTAGGGGGTGTGGATGGTGGACACTACTGAGGTGTGAGCAGTGAACAATAATGAATTATGTCTAGTTAAGTTTACTGAAATGTGGACAGTGAACACTAATAGAGTGTGAGTACTAAACACTAATGAATAGTGGATGATGGATGCTAATGAAATGTGAGAAGTAAGCACTAATGGAGTAGTGAGAACTAATTAAGTTTGAGCGTTGAACACTAATGAAGTCAGGCTATTGAACACATATGAAGCATATGTAGGGAGCAACATGGAAGTGTGAGCATCGAACACCATTGAATTGTAAACAGTGCATGGTAGTGAACTGTGCGTAGTGAACACTAATGAAGCATGTAGTGAACACTAATGAGAATGCTGCACACTACAAGGCTGCCTCCTTCTCTTCCTTTTGCCTGACTTGGTGTGCGCCGTTGATTTTATTATGACAGTCTGAATACTGAGGAGGGAATTACAGCCGTAAGGACACATCAGAGGCAGTCTAATGTTTAATGCAAGAACCAAAGCGTGTAGGAACAGGATAATGAATACAAACAGGACAATGTCTTATTTGTTTTTTATACGGATAACGGGGTGTTAATTCTGTCTTTTCTTGCTGTTCCTTCCCTTTACTTTTATACTTCTGTATTTGTCATTAAACATCTAACACCAACAAATGCATGTAAGCATTTTACTTGGATTAATTACTGAAAATCAGCTCGGCAAACAAGTATGTTTGTGTACTAAATGCTGCAAAGCAGTTGCTCTGCTGACTAACTGGTTATAATTGCTGTGAGTCAGAAGAAAACATATTGGCACATTTAAATCATTGCTAGTGTACCAACAACTGTTTTTTGCTCTAGATTAATGATAAAATTTAATTTACGATGTGTACGGATATAAGGGCATAGGAGAGTTTGATATTGGGGGTAGTGGGGGTGGCACAACTGTATTAAGTGTTGAAAATGATTAACTATTTATACTAAAATGTTTGGGGGGGTGTCCCCTGTCTCCCAGTTTCCAACCATTCTGCATGGATATTATTGATCATCTGCAGTATAAAATAGGGTAAAAACTCCCGCTTTGGTGAGTATAACCCTCTGAACTAAGAAAAGCTTGCTGTGGCAGAGCTGGAAGCTGGCAGTGCCAGTGTCAAACACATGCTGCTTTGTGAAGTACACGCCTTCAACACACATGTTTAGTTTTACAACTCAGGCTTGATGAACTTTAAAACACACAGTTGAGAAGGTCGTCTGGTACGAAATGCACCATCTTCAGATTCCAAAGAAATTTGCCTGGAACAGACCCTCTGTTCTGTCATTATTGGCTGAAAAAACACTGTGTTTTGTGGCCATTAATGCAAGTTGCATGTAGAAGATATTGCTGCTGAATGTTCAATGTACACATGTTTATGTCATGTTTTAATCTTGAATGGTACATTTCAAAAAATTTTAAAATAAATTTTACTTTTCTACGACGGCTTTTTTATACTTCTAATGACTATGTAAATTAAGGAGAGATTTTGTTGTGTTTGAAGGAATAAATGAGATAAATTGACTAGGGTGAACAGTACTGTGGCATTTAGTATCTGTAAAAACAACATGACACACAGGTGAATAGATGTATGTGTGTAACATTTTTGTATTTTGTTACATTCAATCCTTTTGACCTTCCCTTTGATGTACCAATTGCACCCTGTTCAAGACCTCAACAGACTGACTAGCAATTTTACAGACTGAGCTATTCTATTAATGCTACAGTATTGCTGGCACTGTTTCATTTTGGAAGTTAACATCATGATAGTTAACTGAAAGACTCACACAGAAGGACCACAGCACCCCTGTCTGGTAGCTCTGGAGTATTACATAATGCCTGGCAACACCATACTTCAAAAGACTGGCAGAGGGACAGGCAGGCAGACTGACTGACAAATAGATGTAGACATAAAAGAGCAGAAACTGGGCACAAAACATACATCTGGCACCTAACTAAATCATATATACAGAATGCAGATATGTGCAGTTAAAGAAATTAGGGTGTGTAAAAAGTCATTATGTTACAGAGACAGTGTTAAATGTAGGACGACAGGTCAGGGTTACCTTGGCTGTGTAGCCGCTCATCACAGAGCCTGACAACTGTGGGTAGAAACGACCTCAGGTGGACATTCAGGTCTCCTGCTCAAGATGTTCAAAGAAAGAACCACAGGGAGGATGGGTGATGTTAAACACGTGTAGTCACCCTTTGTGCCTCATCCATGACATACATCATCCAAGCAGGCATCAAAAGACAAGCTCTTATGGGTGTCCAGCCTCCTGCCTCTCATCTCCAGTCATTTGTTCATTATCAGAAAATGTAGATAAATGACCCAGAACGCAGGTTTAAATTTTGGTTTACATGGAATATCACCTTTTGTTCAGAATTCTGTATTTTTGTCATTTCTTAAGTATTACTTTATTACTGTAAACTACCTCATTGTTGTGTTTATGAATTAATACTCATGACCTTCGGAAATTAACTGAATAAAACCAAAATGTGTTTTCTTATACCACGTTTTCAGTAAATTATACGTTATTTTTGCAGTAACATATGTACAAACAGTTTTCAATACACAGCAGACAGTGCACAGTAAATATGTACATGTTGTTGAAACAATCAAAGCAATTATGAGACTAATATTTATCTGCCAAAATAAATTCCACAGCAGTAAACTGAAAGCATTGTGTTGGTAATAAAGCTCAATAGATCAATTCCATGTTGCATGGTGTTATGTTTTCTGCTTCTGTCTTCTGAAACCTGTTCAGAACGTTCTCCTTCCCTGTGTAAATTGCACCTTGTCACCTGTTCAGAGCACCTTTCTATTTAGCTGCGTTCTGCTTTCAGGTGCTGGGCACCAAAAACTTTCTAGTGCTAAACCGTCCCCTCCTGTCAGTGGTGAGTTTTGCTTTGGGGCCTCCTCAGGGCGATGTGACCTTTAACTCACTCTCACTGCCTCACCTTAATGCCTTCCCTGCTGCTGAGAGCCAGCGTGCTTGAAAAACAGCCTCAGGCTCTACAGCTGATTATTTCCTCCCATATTTGCATCTTTTACAGTTGGTAATGGAGATAATTGTGAAGAAGACCTCAGAGGCCCGTTGCACAGTCATGTCCAAACTCTCACTTCCTGCCTGAGTTGCTATGCCAGCCGATATACTGGTTCATGTGTGAAAGAGCAAAATGAGCGAAAGAGAAAGCAAGAGGAAAAGAAAGAAGGAAAGAGAGATAAGCCGACAGACATGACAGAGAGATCATAATGTTTGTGTGCCTCTGCTCTCTCCAGTGCTTAACAGTGTGAGTGTCTCTGTGAGTTCTCAGAATGATTCACATTATGGGTATGTCTGTGGTTTCTGAAAATGTCTCATACTGTGAGGGTGCCTGTGATCTGTCAGGCTGATTCACAGTGTGTGTGTGTGTGTGTGTGTGTGTGTGTGTGTGTGTGTTCCTGATTTGTCATACTGATTCACAGTGTGTGTGTGTGTGTGTGTGCGTGTGTCTTCCTGATGTGTCAGACTGATTCACAGTGTGTGTGCGCACGTGTGCATGTGTGCGCGTGTGTGTGTGTGTTCATGATGTGTCAGACTGATTATTGTGTGTATTTGTGATGTATCAAACCTATTCACAATGTTAGTGTGTTCGTGGTGCGTCAGAGTGATTCACAGTGTGTGTATGTGTTCCTGATGTGTCAGAGTGATTACAGCGTAAGAGTGTTTGAGATGTGTCAGACTACGGTAATTTACAGTGTGAGCATATCTGTGGGCTCTCAGATTATCCAATAGTGTCAGCATGTCTGGATTTTGTCAGATTATTTCATAGTGTCAATCCATATGTAGTCTCTCAGATTATATTATTAACTACTCATTATGTGAACCTAAGGTTAGCAATCATTAGTCTCCTACAGTGGCGTATTTTACATAAAATTTTATGCTTGTGAACTGTTAAATCTAATGCCATTATGATTATACAATGTATTTTTAACAGGTAATCCTTTATGAACGAAAACTTAAAACATAGGAATATTAGTCAGATATAGAAAGAACAGTAAAATTGTCTAAAATATGCTGTGCATCAGGACTAAAAGTCAAAGTAAAGAAAGAAAAGATGTATTAAAAGTGAATGGGAAAATAAATCAGAGCTGAAAGGTGATAGATTTTGTTTCATCAAGTGAACTGGACACAACAGTAGAATAACAGTATTACACTTCCAATATCTAGTTATTTATATTGGCTGTGGGGCTGTATATTGGCTTGTATGCTATATGAGTAGCATAGTAGTTTGTCCTCACTGTCAATTAAAACTTGATAAACAGTCCGATAAACTATAACGCAGCGTAATGTGCAGATGAAAATGCTGTTACAATATTTACATTTTAGACTTCTTCTTGAGTTTCAAGTGTACCTGAAACATACAAATCCAGACTGAACACTTTAGATATATACAAATATTTTAACACATTCACAACTTCATATAATATGGGGTTATGACAAATTAATTTGATCAGCAGTACATTCATCACATTATTTTGTCATTATTGATTTTTATTGCCTTTTTACTAGACATTCACTGCATTTATAACTATTATGGTTATTGCTGCCACCACTACTGCTATTACTCCTAATACTACTCCTAATACTGCTCCCAATACTGCTCCCAATACTGCTCCTAATACTGCTCCCAATACTGCTCCTAATACTGCTCCCAATACTGCTCCCAATACTGCTCCCAATACTGCTCCCAATACTGCCCCTAATACTGCTCCCAATACTGCTACTGCTTCCACAGCTACTACTACTGTTATTGCTACTGTTACTATCACCAAATGTGCTACCACTCTTATTGTTTCTACTACATCTACTGCTGCTACTAATGCTGCCTCTCAATGCCACTGCAGTGGGCTGAGAACCTAGGCTGATCCAAAGGGCCCGTAACTGACAGGGCCCACAAACATTTAACATAATGTAACAAGATAATATACATGATAACGTGATAGTAATAGTTGTAATAGTAGAGGTAGCAGGAGTCCAAAATGTCAGCACCCCTGCCATGTGTAGTACAGTACTACAACTACTGCTCTAACTACACCCTTTACTAGTGCTGCTGCTGCTACTGGTACTGTGGTTACTGCTACCGTTACTAATGCTGCTGCTGCTAATACCCCTACCTTTCAAAGAATTATTTAGAAATAATAAATGCTACTCAAAAACACTTCACATTTTGCCATTTAGCCTGACCTACACATTAATATCTATTGGAATGGAATACTCGGACCAGGAAAAAAATTAAGATGAAAGAAATTTAGATTCCTTCAAGTTTATCCATATAGGACTATTTGTATATTGGTCTTTTTCTATTTTTATACTGGTCAAGATGGCCCATTTAAAGCAGGCCAGTGTAAGATGTATTTATGATTCTGCAGAGGTCTCATGCAACAAAGCAGATTGATGGTTAGTACTAAGACAGAACAAGCGGAGTCATCATACTGCAGTAGTGTTAGGACACAGAGCCCTGAATGGTGGGTCGTCTCTGGTAGCTGGGTAATTAAGCACAGCACATTCGAGGTCTGTGGAGGGCACTCAACACACGAGTGGACCGAGGGCCAGGCAGCCCGCGGCTGTGTGAGGAAGCACAGTGCCATGGCGGAGGTCTGAGGGACAGTTTGGCAGGACAGGCCAGATGAAAGGCAGCACACGAAGGGCAGGATGAAAGGACCCACGCACCTCTGCGCTCGTGTTTGTTCTCAGACGCACGCGCACTGAATGCAGCATGCGCCGTGGCGTTTACTCCAGCTCTCCGCACAAGCCGGGCCGGCTGACAGAACCAACCTTATTATTCTTTACTTCAGTGGCAGGAATGAAAAAGCTCTGCCTCTTTTTCATCAAAGGCACAAGATTCAGCAAAGGTGAAAATGCACATGCCATTGGATTTGTTCATGAAGTATGCAGCCAAGCATACACAGGGCCATGTACTCCAATTCCAGTGTACTCCCATTTGATTTTTGTCTTTGATCTTCACATTTGAAGAAGCACACTTAACAACGCACTTGACATAACTTTCAATAAAGGTGATCTGCAAGCAGTAAGTAATTCTTATAGTCAATTTATTAATATACTCAATATTTCACATCTCATACTGGATGTTGTCAAATCCTGGGACACAAAAAAATGTATTGTGCAAAGTTTTAAAAACATTATGGGCCCCGGTTATGAATGGCTCTTATTTATAGCATTTGATGCATATTTAACTGAGATTGTGTTCGTTATCAGTCTCTTGTCAAAATCTGTTAAATTATCAGCAAATGCTGTTGGTTTCCTGACATTTACAGCCATTTAGGTTGACATATTTACCCATCATGCACCAGTTAAAAAAGCAGCTGGTTTAGTTTTTACTAGCCTGGGATTTTAACCCAATGGATGGATCATGCGAAACAGCCAAATTAAACACTAAATGATTAGCTTGACAGAAAGTCATGTTCCTGAAAATGCAGCCAAAAAATGTATGCAGTGTGGCACGGCCCATTACCACAGTGAAAGAGGACCCTGGCACAGAGAACACTGTTGTCATGAAGTGGTGTACCTGGTCTGCAACAATGTTCAGGTAGGTGGCACATTAAATTGACGTACATGAATAGCTAAACTGAGGGTTTCTCAGTGAAACAGTGCTCAGAGCATGAAACTCCCTCTACCACCTTGTCTTTATCCCTCAATGCATCCTGGTGGCATTGGTCACGCACCTCCCATAACTGTCATTGAAATTGTCTGTATGTTTTGCCACAGTAATTCAACACCCCACAAGCCTTGCCATTTCAGAGATGTGCTAACCCTGTCAAAGTTACTCAGGCCTTCACACCTATTTTTCACACATGCAATACATCAACTTTAATAACCAACTGTTAACTTACCATCTAGTATATCCCAGACCTTCACATGCACTGGTGTTAATAATCAGTGTTATTAGTGATCACATTTCTCAATATTTTGGCTCATCAATGGACAGTACAATACTTTTTACATGGTCATTTTTACAACTGTGCATCCACTGTGTATACGTTTTTACAAGGGTCCACTTGTAACATATTTAAATACTGCTATTTAAATTGTATAACCTCAGTCCAGTCAAAATGATAAAAAGTCATTATTGCTTTTATTTTTGTACCTGCATTACATTTGTTTCCTTTATTTAGCAATTTAAATACTTTGAATACAATGGGGTGATGTACACTGGTGTATATTTTGAATTGCCTTAGATGGGATGAAGTTTAAGCAAAGTGTGGTGGATAACTATCAAATATTAAATTAGTGCCATGGAAGTCAACTTCACTTTTTACTATATATATTATAGTAATTAATAGCAATTGAAGAGTTTGTATGCATTCTGTAATATGGAAGAAATTTGACATTCCACTCGATTGGTAGTCTGTGAATGACCATACTGTACACACTTTGATATCTGTCTGTTCTTGTACTTTTTTTGCATTTCAGTTCATCCTCTTCTTTTTCATGATTTACTCCATCCATCCATCCATCCTTGAACATGCAACATCCAGTTATTTAAAATTTTTGCTGTCATATTTGCCTCACATTATACAGTATATGTCCAGATTTGTTTTACACTCACAAAACCATTTAGCTGTTCCATGTGCCATAGGTGTTCAGTGATGACTAAACGGGTGACTTCAGCCTCAGGTAGAGAGACGCAGCTTTGCACTGTTCTTATTTTAGACTGAAGACATGTGCTCCTCTGTAAGACCAGTGAAGTGATAATTGAAAAACAAGAAGATTAATGCAGTTTTTCTCACTTGGGAAGAATCTGTGATCATGATTTGCATCTGACATATTTAATAATGTAGATTCTCGTTCTCTATCTCTACTGCCTTCAATCTCACAAATGAAAACAATATTCACAGCTGAAATTCAATTAACTGTGTATACACTGTTGGAGTTTACACCTATGAAACAATATCGTTGAATTTTAACTTTTCTCATTTCGCATAACACACCTGATTACAGATGCTTGACAAATACACAAAATATGCATTGTTATTTATATGTAATTTCATTTTATTGTGGTAAGATAGCTTTATACATTGTACTTCTGTAGTGTTTTTCTGTGTATATTTTGCATATATTCTTTTTGAAACCCTCAAAGGAGAATGTCTTCATCTTCAAAGTGACTGCTACTTTGAAAATTCTATTGGGGATGAAGGGAGCATTATTCCACCTACATAAAATGCCATGTGTGATGTTCTAGAAAGTTGTGAGAAAACAATGTGCAATGCTCATATAAAAAGTTTGTCCTCCACACAGTAAGAGTCAGTGGTATGGTATCCTCCGTCTAACTTCCCTCTGCTTCAGATTGGTTGTTCTCAAAAAGGTAAGTTACAGGTATTCGACTCGCAGTACAAAATCAACAACATAATAACACAAATAAGATCGGGGTTAATGCTAATTGAAAATAACAATAGCTGTAAAATAACCAACAAGATGGATGTCAAAGATATAACATTTTAAGAAAAAAAAAAAAAAGTTTAACCCTTGACTTGCCATCATGTATGTATAAACAAAATACCATATTCAGGAGTTCAAAACCTACATTATATGCTTGACATTCGTTGGAGACACCAGTCAAGCTAACCTGCATGTCTTTGGACTGTGGGAGGAAACCAGAGAACCTGGAGAAAACCCACTAAGCACAGGGAGAACATGCAAACTCCACACACAAAGACCCAAGGTGGGAATCAAGCCAAGGCCCATACGTGTGAGGCGACAGTGCCAACCCCCATGCCACCGTGCCGCCTTATATGCATGATATCCATTCATTAATTTAAAATTCACAATGTAAATTGTTAAATTTATTTAATTTTTTTACATTTGTAGTTTTTATTACAATTCATGTTTATGACTTAAATAATAATTTCAATTTTAAAAAGTTAGCTGCAGCTAATTATGTATCACCATATACATGTGAATCAGTTGTGTTCCATTAGAAGGTTTAGTCACGTTGAAAGCAAAATCTTAGAAAACACTTTTAAAATATCCAGATGTTAATTGCATGCAAAAATAAGCCTAATATTAAATTTCACATAAAAACACCAATGCAACCAACTTTGCGTTTCAGCTTCAAAACACATTAGGTGACTGACAACCAGGACCTTCAATAGTAAAGTTGATTTTAAGTTTACAGTTTTAATTTTGTAAAAACTGGTCTGTTTTTAAAGCCTCGTTAAGCAAGACTGCATTTAAAATCACCTGAAATTACCTTATTTGCTTAGTTGTAGCTCCCTGGATGCTGCATGTGTCTGCCCACTATGTATGCCATGACAAGAAAGATCTTTCTTCTTCAAATTTACAAACCTATCCTGTTATTGTTTTATTGCAATTTAATTATCCACTCAAAGGCACTGAACAAAAATAACTATATGTAAGCAACACTACCAACAGTTTTTCACTCATAATCTTGCAATAGATTGTGAAATACAAAACTAATAAATTTGATACGAATATGAACGTGATGTTATGCAACTTTTGTTGTGCAAAGCCTGATAAGTGAAATGTATCACTATATATCAGAAAATAAGAAATACAGTACAGGAGTAGCCTGTTTACCTGAGAGAATAAAAAAAGAATCCGACAAGTAACATATATAGAGAAAGTACTCATTTAGTGCTATATTGTAATTATTCATTTGTTTTTTCCGTTTCTGTTGTTGAATGCTGAATTCTTACAGATATTCCCTGCAGGCAAATTTTTGCACAAAGTTGTGAGTTACGCTGCCTTTCCTTTGCAGGGCTTTTCCCCCTAGGCTTCTCACCAAGCAAGGGGGGGGGACAGGGGGGGAACTACAGGAGAGCAACTTCACAGGAATTCATCTATTGCAGCCAATCACAGCGGTGCAATTTGTAACCCCTCCCCTACCCCCTGGAAAAAAAACATAAATTCTTTAACACTTTCCTTTATTTGTTTGAAACATTTATATTTCTGAATTTTTGTTAACCTTCATACCACTTTAATGTATGGTAAGTATATATTTACTTACATAGTTACATATAACATCGTCTTGTTTTACAGCAATAAAACTAAAATTTGTGCTAAAAAGTACTCATGGTAAAGATTACACAATGAAAAGCACACAGATGATGATCATGTATTAACCAACCATCTCGTTTTTACATCTTCAATCATTGTGCTCCCAGCCAGAAAAATTCAAAATAGAACAATTCAAAATCAGCTCATTACTCCAAACTTCAGCAAAAGTTACTACATCTCATTTCCAGTAATTAACTTTCATGATTGTAACAGGCTTTATTCATTAAGACTTTAAACATTTAGATGTTCTATGTGTTTAAAACGGCAAACAATGCATTGAACCAAAAAGTCCCAACTATTCTGGCATTTTGCACCATTTCCTGTGCATAGATGTCAGTATAGTGTTTAAACACTTCAGTTTCATAGCGAGTAACACATCCATTACCTATCAATCTTGTTCTCTTTTTTAAAATTGTTCAGCCAGCATTTATCCAACAGTTAGCACAACTGTTGAATTGGTTTATTTTTGAAAGCTGCCTGTTTCCGATGTTCATAATTGTACAAAGAGTCTGCTGTTAGATTCAGAGCTGTCCTTATGAACAGTAGTAGTAACAGATGGATGTTACACTCAAAAAGGTTACCATAAAAGTGCTCCAAGCATCTCTTCACACAAACACCCATTGTCCATACTGATTACTGAACAGTGCAACAGCATCACGCTTCATCAGCTTGTATTGCCACATTTTGCACCATCTTTCCAAATCCATTACCTCTTGTCAAGAACAACACTGATATTTCAACATTTCTGCAAAATACTGAGATGTGCTTTGTGGGACGATTCTAAGTAACTGTCTTTCATGTAGATGAAATGGAGAAAAACTTAGCTTGGTCTGATGGCTCAGAGACAGTTGACCTGAATAGCTCTTCCTCCCTTCTTGCTCCCTGGATCACTTCTTCCTGGGTATGTCTCAGCTTGAGTCAGACTATTTATTTCCTTACCAGTAGACGACCACAGACAATCTAGGTGTTCAATTTATCAAACTCTGTGGCAGGCATGCCTGCCAGGTGATTAATAATATTGTCTAATTGTTACAAGTGCGTGGCTTGGAGCAAGGCTCTGTCACTATCTTATGACACTGAGGGTCCCAAGGGAGTGACAGAAACCCAGATCTATGTTCCACTGATCCTAGTGCAGAGGGGGGAAGATACTGTAGCTTTACATTCATCATTGGACTTGTGGTCTGTGCTGTAGACATTTCATTCTAAATCAACAAACAATCACAGTTGACCATTTAAAATTGTGTTTGCACAAAATTAAGCGAATCATTTAAAGGGGCAGCAACAAATCATTCTGGAATTAATCATAAACGGGAAAAAATGTAATTCTTTAACTAATCACTTAACTGGTATTTAAAAGGCATTGTCATTTTACATATTATCTATTTATACAAAGTATCAATATTTTATTGCCATTCGTATCCATTAGAGCGCAAATGCAGAAATAATGTAATGATCCATAAAAAACTGCAATACATAAATGATTAAAAACAATAAATATGTATGGTTTAACCGGAGACGTGTGGCAAAAGACTCCACAGGTCATACCAATCTGCAGGTGCCTCATATTTCATATTGATTCTGTATTGTCTCATCCATCCTTATGGGACACAAGACATTAGTGAGAGCTATATATACTGTATATATCTTTTATGTCTGAAGCCCATATCTTTGTGGCACTCATCTATTTCTGAAGCATATAACTCATGTCAGTCAAATAACAGGCTCTCTTTTAGAAGACCTTAACTAAACAAAAATGACCTTCTGAAACCAACCCAGCGACATCACTCTAAGTGATGTTTATACATAACGCATGCATACATTTGTTAAACAAATTTAACAAAGAAATTTTCTTTCATTAATTTTCCCATAATATAATTTGGCCAGATTAAGGGAAAACCATCATCTGTTTCATGCTACAGGATGATGAGCAGTGATTTTATTAAGTATGTCACCGTTTGCATGGATTTGCATCATCTGGTCACACCCCTCGTTCCATCATTGGCTTGTTGTCTGAGTGTTTTTACTTGTTAGACATTTCCTGTTTCTTTAATATATACGGTTGGTCTTTGTTTTTGTTCCTGGTTTTGTAGTTAGGTTTTGTTCAATAACCTCACCTCTGCACATTGACCTCTCCTGCCTTGTTGGTTCTTCTTGCACCATCACAAAAAACTATTTATAACATATCAAAGTACTCTTTCATCCTATTGACATTCACAACATGTAACAGTATTTAGACTACATATTGAGTAAATATTATTCTCTGTCTTAAAGAAATATATGGAACCATCCAATTAAGTCTAAGCACAAAGTGACAAATGAACAAGATTCTGCCTGAAGAAAAATAAAGCTTAATATTTCATATCAGAAGCATTATTCATTCATAAAAAGAAAAGGATTTTTTTTCTCAAAAAAATGTTGATTAAAAAAAATGGGAATTGCAAGTTCAGACCATTAAAAAAATTCACATATTTGCATCAATGTTTAAAAGAGGTTTATACGTAATGAATTTAGATTTAATTTGGCATGGCATAAAATCCATTTGTACGGATTTTAATTAAGAATGCAGCCCATGCAATTAAAAAGATGGGCTGAGCCTATGCCAGTTGGTCCTAGGAGATCTCTAGTCGAAAACATTATGTAAATGCTGTGCCCTTTAACAGAACTGAGTGGATGTTGAAAACACTTTGCATGGAAGGGATTTGTTTTCCTTTTCAACAGACAATGAACACAGTCTTAACACTTGTGCACAATCTGCTGTGAACTGTTCCTTTTGCCTGTTTTTTTTTCCTGTTTACAGCCCATGGCTATCATTACACCAAACCCATAGCTTTGTCATCTGCTACGTTGGTTTAAGTTTACAACCTGTAGCCATCATTACACCAAAAAAACACAATTTAACTATGACAAACCACAGGAAGTGTGTGTGCATTGTAGTTGGGGTTTGCTTTTTATACCCTGACTACCTATATTTTTAATTTTTATGTATCTGTTTTTCATATAAAGTCCACTTCCTGAAATCATTTGCTTTCCTGTGATCAACTTTAGGCAACAACAGACATAAGTAACTATCTAGACAAAGCAACACTAATTTGCTGAACAATATGCACAAATGTAGCATCAGTTATGCTATTAAACACCATGAAAATACAGGACGTATGAACTATACAACTGTATTTAATTCATCTATTTTCCATACCACTTATCCTACACAGGGTCTCAGGGCACTTGGAGCATACCCCAGGGAGCTTAGGGCACAAGGCAGGGGACACCCCACATGATGTGGCAACCCTCGACAAGGCACAATTGCACAAACACACACACACACACACACACACACACACTATGGGAAATTTGGAACCAATGGACTATGGGAGGAAAACACCTATGAAGTACAGAGAGAACAAACTACACACACACAAACCGGAGGCAAGATATGAACCCCCAACCACGGTGGCCAAGAGCAAATACACTTTTCAAAAATTAGTACTAACATATGTCGAAATGCTTCAGAAATTAACTGATCTTATGAACGTGCTGACATTTGTCACATGGATTAGCTGCCATATTATTTATTGCCCTTAAACAAGTATCATTACATGTGGTCTTCATTTGTGTGTGTGTGTGTGTGTGTGTTAGAGAGAATGAGAGAGTTCTGTTACCTTGACTTGCAAACCCCAGAATGTATGTTTAATGTCTGAGGAATTTTTTTCAGTATGTATTAATCTTCCGAGTAATATTGAATAAATATTGATCGTCACAAGTTAATTTAGTCACCAAATCCGCCCTTCTCTGTGGGCATCATTATGAGCATTGAGATCCAGTATTGCATGGATATATTAAAACTCATATGCTCTACTGACAAAAAGCACTGTTTCTATACTTCATTACATCAAAGCATCTTTGCATGCAGATTAAAAGATGTATTATAATGAACCCACAGTGACAATTTTGTAAATTTTGTTGATATTGTCCATACCAGTTCTTCTGGTAAATTTTTTTTTTCTAAGAAGAGGATGGAATTGAGTGATACTGTTCAAAAATAATAATTATTTTTTTTATTATGCACTTTTTGAATGTGAAACATTTTTGTCTTTTATGAATTTTTATTTACTCTGGACTGTTCAAACCAAAGTGTGGTGGTTAGCACTGCCGCCTTGCACTTCCAGGCCTGGGGTTCAATTCCCACCTTGGGTCTGTGTGTGTGGAGTCTGCATGTTTTCCCTGTGCTTGGTGGGTTTTCTCTGGTTTCCTCTTGCAGTCCAAAGACATGCAGGTTAGGTTGATTGGTGTCTCCAAATGGCCCATAGTGTATGTGTGTGCCCTGCCCTGGCTGTCTGCTATGTCTCCTGGGATGGGTTCCAGGCTTCCTGCTACCCTTAACAGGATGAAGCGATATGGAAAATGAATGAATGAATGTTCAAACCAACCAAGATAATTCATGAGTCAACAAAGAAAAGCTGCAAATGCACATGGCAGTGGGAACAGCTGCAAACATACACGGAACTGTAGCACTGCCAAAAATGGAAATGCACACAGACATTCCAAGGTATTTTTAGCTTAAATATCTCCATCCTTCACAATTTCACAAGTACAGTCAAATTGCCTGCCACATAAAAATCACAAGCGAGGTTTCCTTCCTGTACAGCTATGGCTTTCATATGAGCTGGATGTGCTGGACGTGATGTACTGTTACCGCTCTATGACAGAGTGTGCAGTGCGTCATAAGGTGCATTAAAAAATGTAGCAGTTGAAGTCACTGTAAGTTCTAACTGTTGCGTTCTTTATTTCATGGAACAGGTGTCACAGGTTGTGGAGAACTGAGGCCGATTTCCCACTGGACCACGTCAGTGGAAGCTTGCCTATTTAAATATAGAACCTTCTGGAAACATGACAAACCCATTGGCTCTCTTTCACTGCTTTGTACTTCCAACGTGCTCCTGAGTGTTAATTATTAACGCTGTGTTGCGGTGATACAAATGCAGGAAAGTCACTTTTATATCATTGTAAAACGCTAATTTTGAAAGCCTTATTTCCAAAATTAACAAATCACATTAGCGTGCGGTCGTTATTCTTTAATTTGCTCAGACAATATGTAATAAAATATACATTGTAAACTCTATCATCGCATATGCTTTTGGAACCAACAGTTCAGTCTTGAAATACTGCATTATAAAATTCTAATTGCTGAAGGATAAAAAGCTGACAAATGGCTTATTCCTAAGGTCTGTTTTAAAATGCTGATGTAAAGGGAAGACTTTAATATCCTGATGAGCCGGATGGGAGTCATCTTTCAGCGTTACTTTTCTTTCTTTTGATCGTCCCCTAAGCACTGTGATTTGGCAGCAAAACATATGGCAGTCCAGTAATCAAAGGTCTCCATTTTCCAAGATCTTCATACAATGCGCAACCAAACAACAATATTGCACACTCAATGAGCTATTTAGATTTAACCAGAATATCTGTTCTTGCACCAGTGACTGTACTGCTTTTTTCAAATGTTTTTGAAATGAATTCACAGTCTACACATGAGATAAGATCAGAGGAAAAATACCTACAGTACCTAGTAACTTGAACCAATGTAACTGATGACAAAGCGGATTATCACCAGATGTTTCGTAGTGTTAGAGTCCTACCTGACGTCCTCCTGTCTTTTCCATTAAAACATTATAATTGCTTGTTTGTTGACTTGAACTGCACTATACCGGAAACAAAACTGTGTATTTATAAAATCAGTACTATACAAGGACCTCATCAAGAGTCAATTGAATATTAGGAGTTTTACTGCCTCAAATGACTGAATGAACCCAGGTTTAAACGAGTGTAATTTTCCTTACAGAATACAGAGCTTTAGACTCTAAGTCAAAGCGACAGTGGAAATCCGCGCTATGGTGCAATTACACAGTGCACATTATAGGCATGAATGCTGAGTGGATTATCCTGCTTCAAAGAGTGTCTAACACAGCTCAGGAGACCCGCATGTCCCCCACCGCTCTCTACAGGCAGCACTCATTTCCCTGGGAAAAAATCTCACTCCATGACAATTTGGAGGGGGTTCTTAAGAGCCATTGGTTCCTGTCTGCCGTCCCCGACATTCTCCTGCGTGGCAGCTAATTTAATGTGTTAAACAGCTAACAGGGTCACATGTAAATATATTGTGCAAATATGAAACAAACATGAAATCATTACCATGTTGTTATCAGTTGCTGCAGGTAATCTGGGACATTATATATAAAATAGATCACAGGGACTTTGACAGAATTGCGTATATGAAGAAATTTAACAAGAAAAAAAACCCTGCAGACAGATTGTACATAACTGCAGAAATTCAGTAATGTAATGTTGCACAATGCTACAATTCAATTTTATCACTGTTTTCCACTGTTCGACTGGTTTTTGTAGTTGTCTGTATAAGCTGCACACCAGTAGATGTTGAACTGAACAAAATCAAAGGCAGAAAAGTGCCACTCTGATAATTCTAAATCTTTGAGAATATGGACTAAGGCTTCAGTTTCTTTTTGTTATACTTCCTCATGACTGTGCAGCAGAAAAGCATCCAAGCAAGGTTATAGG
Organism: Chitala chitala; assembly: GCA_025773905.1. Lineage (NCBI taxonomy): Eukaryota > Metazoa > Chordata > Actinopteri > Osteoglossiformes > Notopteridae > Chitala > Chitala chitala. The sequence goes on along the minus strand of JABJVR010016217.1, from coordinate 29,972 downwards.
TTAAAGTAAGCAACACATTCTTGTAAATGAATAGGTCACCTTTTTTCAAGTACAGTACTTTTGAGTCATTGGTGACCTAATGCTAAATCCTAAAACTGCACAATTCTGTAGGGATGTATAGGCCTACGGATCAACGCTGTAACACTGTAAAATTATACAGCTCTACAGCACCACAGTCATAAAACAGCATTGTAAAAATCACTGATTGTTTGACCATATAGTGTTCAAAATAAGAGGGATTATCATACAGATTGTAACCTGAGTTATTAAAATGTTTTTAATGAGCTGATAAGCATTTTCATTCATCTATGCTACTATTTGAGAAGAGCAGAGTGATGATGATCTGGTCATAAAGTCACACATAGCTGTACATCTCTCTGTGCTTCTGCGTCGGTTCTCGGTACAGAGAATCTCTTGACATTACCTGCCTCCAGGGCATTTTGGTCAGGTTTAACTAGCTAACTTATTCCAAGATTGCTTTCTTCCTGAAAAATTATATTACATCTACAATTAAACATTGCTCTGCTATAGTATTCTGTATTAATAACCCGCAAGATATGTACTATTATGCTACAATTATCTGATTATTACAACCCCCTATGACAGATTATAAAAGCCTCATTAATGTTCTTCCTAAATTGTTCATAATGATTTTTAAAGCCTGCAGCCTATTCAAACAAAAGGATGCAGGTTTGGGGGATGGTATTTCTCCTCTTGTCATATGCTGTGA
>JABJVR010016217.1:5219-29142 GCA_025773905.1 Chitala chitala | reverse complement strand
TCCTATGAACTGAGCACCATACCCCCTCTACCACAGCCTGTCCCATCCTATGAACTGAGCACCATACCCCCTCTACCACAGCCTGTCCCATCCTATGAACTGAGCACCATACCCCCTCTACCGCAGCCTGTCCCATCCTATGAACTGAACACCTCACAGTCTCTACCACAGCCTGTCCCATCCTATGAACTGAACACCTCACAGTCTCTACCACAGCTTCTGGTATTTAGAGTTTACAAAATTAGTATTTGTGAGTACTGGTTACAAAATAATTGCATATATTAATCATTATCATTAAATTAATATGCATGATTTTTAATTGTGACTGAATATTTGCACAGAGACAGGAACATAGAATGTAAACTTGCAGTGAGATGTCTGGTTTTCCTGAGAAGCCACATCACGTGAATGTTTTTGTGAAAATCCTTTTTCTGAAAATCTTGTAGAACTATCAGCAGGATCTCAGAAAGAAATCTCTGCAGACTCTGAGGAAAGCTTTCCTTTCCTTTCTCCACAATTCTTCTATTCCAGAGTGTTAACAAAATAAGACAATGGTAAGATCTCCACTTCTTCATCTTTTGACCCCTATTGATTGTATATTTGAGCAAGTACAATCTCAGTCATTTCTCATTTGATTTATTTCTCACGTCAGACTGACGTCCCAGTTTTAAATGGTGCTGTTTCTCCAACACGTATCCAATACCAATTTAGAAGCACTAATTCTGTGGATTTCCTGAGAGGAAAATTAAATTCTAGTGTTTCCTCTGAGAAATAAAACGGGCAGTTTGGAGTAGAAGAATTTCCTCTGGGATTCTGTGCTGCTACAGCTAATCCCTTACGATGACGCCTGTGAGGATGATAGCACAGCACATCTCTGTCTTATACATTTGACCATTAAATGAGTGTTAGACAAGTGCTTTTATCAATTCTGTTCTGTGGTGATTCTTGTCATTTAAATAGACAACATCCCATTTTTAAAACATCAGAGGAGCGTAAGCCATGGGAGGAGACTCATGTTGTGCCTCATTAACTGAAACTTTAATTTGAGGAACATATTCTTACCGTGAACACTAATGGTACACTGCTTATGAAATGATATCATACATCCATCCATTACTTTAACAATATCCTTCTGTGTTACATGCCTGTCAGATCCCAAGGGTTCATCTCTACGGTGAAAATGGCCTGAACAAGAAAACAGTGAAACACTAGTGCAATAAATTAAAGACCCTCCACTTTAACCAATAGCTATTTACAATGATACCTTTAAATGAAAAGGTATATTCAGTCAATATTCATTTGAAGGTGAGTGTGTCAGCACACAGGTGAATCAAAAGGTAAAGAAGTCCTCAGTTAGATGTGTGCTAAATGAAGACCATTGGCATGTGTTAATCCAAATTGACCCGCTGAGCTTTGGAATGATATTCTACTACTGCACTGTGTGACGCCTCAAAAATGTGTCGCTAATTGTGTGAAACAGCTGGCACATTAACTGTGATAATCACAGAACTTTCTAATTGGTCCACCATGACCACTGCTGGGTGGTTCTACGCCATTCTCAGATACCAGTCCTAAGAACTGCATTTCAGATGAGATTTTTTAAAAAAGCCAACAGATATAGACGAGATGGCTGTTTAAGTGTTTGGTTATCTGTCTCTCTAAAAGCACCAGGGCATAAGTCACCGCCTAGCATCTGCTATGGAAATTGGTAGAAGTCACACCAGAAAGTGAGTTGCAAATCAAAGACCAGGTGACGACTGAAAGACATCATTCTCATTGGAAATTAACAGTGCACAGATGCCATGAACTGACCAGTCAGCATACTTTACATCATGTTAGAGCAAACACACTTCGGTGCTACTATATCTACACCTGCTGGTGCAGCAGAGCATGCAGTTATCAGTTTATTTTCTAGAATCATTCATCCAGTCAAGGGTCACAAGGGACCTGATGCCTATCCCAAGCCCCTTAGGATGTGAGGAACGGTACACCTGGCACATACAGCCTGGGACTCACCAAAACGGATGTCAGCACATGGCAGACTAGTGAATATGGATTGATTTATAAAATCATTGCCCAGAATCTCAGTCACAGGGGTCCTGAAGGATTTTCCATGGAAACTCTCAGTGAGGTACCAGCATCACTGAAGGCACAGCAGGTGGACCACATTCTGTCACAAGATAGAACAGATTTTTTTTTATATACTGAAGGAAACATAACCACAAATTTATTTCCAAAGGGTGCCCTCAACAAAGAAAACAACTTTCAGTTTTCTTCTACTTATGTTATACACGTTCAACATTACCAAATTCCATATGTAATAGGGGTAACCCAGGCCAAGATCAAACTCATAACCTCACAGCCACCACAAAGTTATCAGACAGGATAATCAGTACACATATACATTCCTAAAATGGTTCACAAATACATTTCTAATACAACGCTGCATGTGTTCCTAATTTTGTATCCCCATGCAAAAACAATTACAAAATACATTACAATCAGTAACATAATTCACACCCTAAATCTTAAAATCCACTGTATCAGTCTTTGTTTGAATCCAAAGATTTGCGGCTCTTTGGATGAAAACAGGTGTTTTCTTTTTTATACTTGCACTGTGGCCAATAGCAGAGCTGCTGAATACAATGTCTGGAGTCTGTGGAGTGAGTTTGCTCAGGTGTCAAAACAGTCACAACGGGGCTGTGTGGCAGGTTATGAGAGAACATTAACTGTGGGAATAACCCAGTGTGACACGTGTCAGAGGCTTGCCTCATCAAATGAGCTTTCTTTCAAAAGAAATCTTCTAGCACTATAAATTATCTGGGGACATGATTTCATGGTGATGCCGACTCAATCAGGACTTTGAAGAAGATGCAGTTTAATGGGTTTGAATGAAAGTGCTTTTCACTGTTCCCTCCTATTTGGTGTTTGGATGGTTTGAAGGTGGTAACTGACTGCATAGTCACAATTGTATCGTTGATTTAAACAGACACAAGGCTGAAGGTCATGGTGTGCATGCCACTGAATCGCATAATTATTGATAAAAATTTCAGTTCTAATTTCAAATCATGATTAAAACTACCATTTCACTTGTGAAAAATTATTTTTTAAAAATATGCACAGCTACAGTCAGTATCACACTCTCCATTTCTACCAAATTTTAATGCTAGATACCATTCAAATTACAAATAAATAACATGCATTCATTCTGCGGAAAGCATGCACTCAAGAAAGTTATGAGGAAAATGTTTTTTTGAACAATATCCCTTCCTTAAGTGTGAGACTGAGTGATTTCTATAGGTGCCAAAGTACAGGTCCCAGGAGAAGGACTTAAAGCACGTGTGGTCCAGACTGACACTGTATCTGTATACATGCCAGGGAGGTGAATGGTGGCATGATAATGGAGATCTCAAATTTACAAAATAACCTATAGCATGTCATATAAAGTTATTTTTGCTGGTGACCATGAAACTTTGTCTGTGACACCTTCAAACATTTCTTGAACCAATCTCTGCAATAACTTTATTTTCTGCAACTGTCCTTAAGATTGTGAAGTAACATTATAGCTGCTGATCTCTACAAAATAAATAGGAGGCAAGTTTTGTAAAGTATCTTGAAACTGGAAACTGAACAAAAATGCTGTGAAGTCCATGTAGATCAGAATTAGCTTCAGGTACAAAATAAATACCGGTTGTATTTACATTATGTTATTATTTAAGACGACTGCACATTTTTCCTGATGTTATTAACAGTAAGCATCAGCAAGCCTCTGTAGGTTATTTCAAAAGCTCCAGGGTTATGTGTTTGAATCCTGCTCCTGTCACTGTACGCGCGTGTGCGTGTATGAGTGTGTGTGTTTTAATTTACTCCAGGTGGTCTGGTTTCCAACCTCCCAGTTAGTTGGATATACACCCGCTGAATATGTGTCCTATGGAGAACATCACAGCATATTTACATTTTAGTAAATTTCAGTGCTGGCATGGTGTGATTTCTTAGGGAAAAGCACTGTTGCAGGTTTGTCAAGAGTGTTCATTCTCGCATGAGTGCCTCAGGTAATTATTAGGTGATGCTGTAGCTTGGTGAACCAGCTTGGAAGATACAAGCCCCAGAGTATTAATTACAGCTCACCAGCATTTCCTCTCAGTCTTACAACTAATTCAATGTTATTATATATTTTTTAAACTGACATCATGGTCATTGTTACCCCTATGGTCATAAACATGGATTACATACTTGGATGGGGGGGGGGGGCTTTATTAAGAAAGCAGTGGGCCGTACACTAAAACACACACTATTAACATTGTCAAGGCAAAGTAATATTTTGCACAACACACTCTCATATTAAAATGTATTCCAGAGGATTCATTAGCAACCACCAAAATATACATCACTGCAAAGGCCACAGAGGCAGCCTTCATAGTAAACACATAAAAGGCCTGTTGCTTGTGCATCTGATAAACACATAAAACTACGTCCACTCAAATTGGGCTTAAGTGAAAAGCAGCTGTTGACTCACCTGCCTTTCCTGTTCATCCATTTCACTCGTTCTCCATTTCCCTCTTACATGTGTATTTCTTTTCAGTCTTTCCATAGTGACGGTAACTTGCTCAGCAGTTCTCTGACTTCCTGTTGTCTCTGTACGTGTCCCCCAGTCCACTTGTTCCTGTTCCTCCTGCCGGCCCAGCTCCTTACACACCCACCTAACTACCTGACTCCGGCTGACCACCTCTGCCGTGTCCCTGTTCTCTCGTGTTTGTTTTGGATTGATGTTCTGGTTTTTACTTGTCTGCCGCGCCTATGGTCTACACAACTGGATTTTGAATACTGATACAGCACTGTATGGATTTTTTTGGCAGTAAACCTGAACTCTGCTCTTCAATTCTGCCTCATTACAAGTACTTTTTAATATAAAAATGAATATTGAACATTGATATCTTTTGGCATTATAACAACAAGAAGAACATTAGTGTTACTAATGTTAATGTTAATGACAATAATAAACTAATGATTCATCACAGATATTGCAATAGTGCACAATTGTTAAGATAAAATAAATTTTTTGCCACTGCTCTTGAATGCTCCTGCTTTTCAGTAGGACTTGGAATAAGAATGTGGTGCTCATTACCTCGTGGGCTGAGGGCTTCTTCTCTGCATTGTCTAAGGAGTAGAAATCCACCTTCAGATGGAAAGGCTCTGCTGGGATTTGAGCTGCCGGTTTAATTAGCATTCAGTAATTTCAATAATGAGTGACAATCCACTGGGGCTCTGGGCCGGTCTTCTGTTCAGAAGTAAACTGGTAATCTGGCTCTCTGTTCCTTCTTTCTGACACCCAGAAGTAGCCTTTGAGCTCTTTCCCTGGAGGAAAAAATACAGACTAACGCACTGGAAATCGTCCCCCAGAAACCCAACAAGCCAGTTGATGCCAGTTTAACGGTTTGGCTTGATTAAAGGGTATTTCAATATGAGTTAATGAAATGATGGGCCTGGTACGGGGCTTATGAAGGGCACTTGAAAACAATTTGCCACAACTGAGGAACAGGAGTGATCTGGATAAATCAAATGCTGTGAAGGGATTATTGGTGTAATCCCAGAGACACAACCTCAAGGCAAAGCCAGCAAGCACAGACCTCTGTGCTTTTGTGCCAACTGTACACAAAACAGCCCTGTGCTTAAATACTGGCCATACACTAACAGCTAATTTTCAATGATAGCTGTACAAACAACTTTGTGTTTAAATCATTAGCATAGTTTTAGGAGGGGTGTGTTGTTGGCAGAGGGGCACTGAAATTTCTGGAGAGTAGGACTTCATTTCTAACTGTACAGCAAGCCATTTTAGTAGCTGTATGAAGACCTCTATGGTTCAAATGTAACTGTTCACAAATAACTTTGGTTTTCAATGACAATATGAAATGAATATCTTTAAAATATCTCTTGCTCTCATTTTGGCATTTTTCTAAATTTAACAACAGTGTAAAACTGCACAATGAGAATATAAGGATTCTTTAGCCCAGAAATAGTCCGAAGATGTATTACACAGTCAGCACTAAAATAACAAATTCAAGAAATGTCAGTTTCTACTATTACTAAAGCCTCAGGTCGAGTCGGAAAGTCCCAGTACCTTGATGTAGTGATAATCAGAGGCCGCTATGTTCTAATCAACAAACAACTTTGGTTGTTCAAGGTGTGAGAAGCTCCTATATGACAAATATGTGAAGCTGATATGTGCGTACACAAATAACTGAAGAACAAACAACCATAGAACCATATCATGATGCTACTCAGCTGCATATCAACAAACTACAGCATACTGACTGATGTTATTCTTTCATATGTTGAACTCAAGGAAGGTGATAAGATTTAATTGTTGAAACACAATTAACAGCTTTACACAAATTCTCTCTATCTGAATAATTTACTGAGAAATATGAATTTGCATGAATGCATTAAGTACTCAAGATATTGTGTAAAATAAATAAGCCAGTTTGATACATAAAAATATGTAATGATATGTCTATATGGCTGACAAAAAAAGTTAATTGTACTTCAGAAACAAGAAAAAAATATGTTGTCGCAAACAAAGAAACAAAAGCCATTTTGCACAAGTCACTGAGTCTGACCTAAAACAATAGAGAGTGATGTAGGACATGAAGTGACAAAACAATACTACGGTAGGGTTAAAGCCAGAGGGAAACTGAGAAGAGGAACCAGAGTCCACAGTGTGGTGGAAAAAAAATATCCTACAGAGGTCCAAGGTCAACTGGATGCCCAACCCTCATGGGTATGCTAACACTGTAAAAGACAGAATTAAGTATCCTATATGCTGTTAAAAGATGTCATATCAAACTCAGTGGAGCTAACTACTGTCAGATGTCATAAAATTCTGGGTATAAATGCCAGGTGTAATTAACCAGGTGTAGTGGATTTCTGCATGCCTTGGACTAGATGTGATACTGAATAGGCTGACCACATAAAAAAAGTCCTGAAAAAAAAACACAATTGTAGGATTTTATTTGGAAAATAAACCAAGAAAAGCTATAATATGTAAAATAAAAATAATTAATATTTATTTATTTATCCATCCATCCATTTACTTTACCACCTTATCCAGATCAGGGTCACGGGCTTATTTAAATTCAGCATAATTTTTAGGTCACTAACCAAGTTTAAGCGCTAGAAAAAGTCAGATTTTCTTGAGTGTTACCTCTGCAACTGAAGCACGTTTTCAGATGATTGGAGGATTTGATTTACTTATTTTGTAGTTTTTCACAAACTTGTTGTGAATGTGGGCAGGTTAAGCCTAATCACGGGTATAACACAATAAAGGAAACCGCTGCATGATTACAACAAACCAGGAAACTACAATCCACTAAGGACATAAAGCATGACAGAACAGAATACCAAACTATATGAAGCAAGATACAGGGGAAACCAGTCAAGTCACCAAAAACGACAGAACAGGACAACATACTAGGAGCTGAGATAGACGCAAGCAGCTACAACCATTACAGTTGTGAAGTCCATGCCAGTGTAGCACAGTTGAAATATCGCTACAGTAGTCCCCTGGTTGTCAGGACAAGAACCCGATTAGTTCCCCAATCAGGGGAATTGATTTTCAATGGGTTAATCCTCTTGTCTGCTAGGTGTGAGGGAGCTGTGTCTGCAGGCCTGAGCCCCAGGGGGGGGGGACACCCCTTTTACACCAGTGCATGTATACGCTGTCATCAAGGCAACATGGGACGCACCAAGAAGTTCATGTAAGTTTTACATTTTTACCTTTTTTCACTTTTCGCTCAAATTGTTCTGCTAATAATATTATTTTTATAGAATTTTAATAGAAACAAATCTGTATTAAATAAGAAAAGAATGCAAAACAGCAGAATTTTCACTAGTGGTCTCAGTTTGAGATCCTGTATATTTTCAGTTCTGATGATACAAGTGAGAAGGTGCAGAAGATTCAATTCAGTTCAGTTCAATTAATTTTTATATAACACCTTTTACAACAATGTGCCTCAAAACGCTTTACGGAAGAAATTGTAGATCTTACAAAATAACAGCAATAAGAATAAATATGACTAACGATCAGGTGGATGTCTGAGTATAATGAATGTGTCCAGGTGTGTTATCATTATATACCAGATGAATGGAGAGAAGATTTCTGGCCATATCCAGGTAATTTTCTGTCCTGACAAGGTAATGCCAAATAACCATATCAGTTTTTTTTTTTTTTTTCCGCTGTTTATGCCCCTCATTTGCCTGTACTGCATTTATAATCTAAAAAATACCTTTAACTAACCATTTCATATGTTGTGTAATTTCCCATTTCTGACTTTATTATTTACTGCATACACATTCAGCAAGCCAGTGTTAAGAATGGTGTGTTTGCAGTGATGATATTTTCACTAGCTATGAGATAAAACCCAGCTTTGACTTCCAGCCAATAGAACGTCTGCCCCAGCTATGGGTAAACAGCCCCAGTGCCTTATGGGTGCTATGGGAAATGCTAATGCTTGGGAATAAACCTTACAACTCCACAGTGGTCTATGGAACTCGTTCTACACCATTATAGCAAGTCCTGCAGCTAAGGCAGAGCCAACATGTTGTATTTTATAGTCCTTTGCCCCCCTCCCCCTCCAGCCCCTACATGAATGGTAGAGAGGTTATGCCACCTGGGGTTCTCCATATGCATCTGTCCAGACTTGTGCCCTGAAGAGGTCACTCCTCCTCCAAAAGCTGACTCAACCACAGGGCACATCAGCCTTGACAAGTTCTGCCAACACGCAGCTACAGTATAAACCGCATGCATCTTTAACATGACCTAAAGAATTGTGGGCAGTTTTATTAGTCCCTAAACCTAAAGCAAGCAAAAGAAGTGTGAAATCCCTCTCGACTGATGTGAAGTGTCCTCCACAGTTACAACGGCTGACACATTGTCACCTTTCAGCTCCACGTCCCAGTTTGGTTTTCTTAAGAAGAAGGAGAAATGCTGCTCCTCCCCAATGGCCCTGCCCTGGGTGGTCTGGGGACAACTCCCACTTCCTGTCTCTTTTGCCATCACCTTGTCAGGGCCAATAATTATCTAGTCAGTGAGGCTCAAAGATGCCAGTCATTAAGATTGGATTAGACTGAAGAGGCAGACGTTTCACTCCTCTGAGCATTTTCCCAGTCAGTTAGTGGATCCTCAAGGGACCTTTACAAGGTCTACAGCAAAGCTACACCAACCCACCCCCACCCCCAAACCCAGCCCTCACACCCAGCCCCTCACCATGAAGCTTAATAACAGCAGGCACTGTATTAATATGTAAGAGATCAAGAGATTATTGATTAGAATCACTTGCCTAATATCCTCTGTCAGTCATGTAGTTCACCAGGCCTTTCATGATTTCCCTTTTTTCCCCCCCACTCAGTTTATTTAAATATTCATGGCAGAGTTACTTTGTGCTCCTGCTGCTGAATTTCTAATTAGACTGTCAAAAGAAGCTCACTATAGTCCTGGCTCGATTATCATAAGGGTCAGCTGGAACAGAAAGGGCTGCACAGAGCCTAACGGCTAATTAACCGTGACCATGCCGTGTTTACCTCTGCTGGTACCTGTGGTCTGCAGGGGAGCCAGATTAAACTCAACCCTGCTCATTCTGCTCTTTAAAGCCCTAAAGATGTCTGCCTGTTTCATAACGACTGGGTAGAGAAGAGACATGCTAGTGTGTAACAACATAATCAGCAATTACACCCAGGAAATCGGACGAAGCAGGGATTTTATCTCATTAAGAGCACCCAGGAACAAAGTCGCTTCCCCCACCCCTGTCACAAGATCGTGCCTTTTGAATTCAAATGCTTTTACGATTAAAGAAAGGTGGTCTCAAAATGTAATTCAGCAGCCACAACCAGGCCCAATTACAGGTACTCTGTAACTAAAATATGAATGACATTTACTCCTCATAGAGAATATGCAGAATGAATCATGAATTTAACCATTGCCTTGTCAGTTTGTGTGTCATTACTGTTGCCTTAGTTCTACTGTCAAATTACTGCAGCTAATTTCCTTTAATTTTTCATGAGCTCCCTTAACAAGGATCTTCAAGGAACTTCTACAAACGCTCCACATCCTGAAAAATTGAAAAGAAGAGTGCTGTCAAGACAGTGTGTCAGAGAGGATTGTTTAATATTCTAATTCAGGAACAATTTATTTCTTTTATGATTTTCTATTTCTTATTCATATGAGGGTCCAGTTTTAATTCTTCTTTTTATCTGACATGTAAGGATTCCTTTAACACTCTCTTAATCCCATGAAAATTAGCAGGGTAAATGTGACTTGATACCTTGTAATAGCATTATTTAATTTATTTTTTCACATTATAGCTAATGGTTTTATTACCCTGAGATCTTTAACTGTATATTTGAACAGTTTGTAGTGGGAAAAGTTAGAAAACCTATACAACTTCATCTGATTGTATTATTAAAAGCTGTTTTTGGACATGAAAAATTATTAAATGAATGCATTTTTCAAAATTATTTAAAGAATTAACTGGCATATCAATGATTTATGGTCATACAATCATTAAAAAATTGAAAAATTATAACAGGTCAGGTCAGGACAATAGAACTTGGAACTGGGCCAGTACTTTTGGACTTAACCTTAATGTGAAAGGCCTAAATGGCTTCCCTAAACAATTTAATTGTTAAACTACTGGAATGTTCTGTCATATTTTTTTGTGCATTTCTTTTCTGTTGGCACTGACTCTTAATGTCGGTTCAATCTAATTCATATTTGCACCTTTAATGAATGCTGCGATGTCTTAAATCATTTGTTTAAAGCACAACATTTGGAAATGTTTGGAAGCATGTTGTGCTGTTCATTGTCTTCTTACATACGATTCACACAGACAGACACTCTCTCACTCGCTCTCTCTCTCTCTCTCTCTCTCTCTCACACACACACACACACACACACACACACACACACACACACACACTTACACAAATAATGACATCAGTACTGGTCCTGTTTTTCATTACCTTTCCACCTAGCAGGGTTTAAGGTTATACCTTAGCAGTTAGACTGAATCCCAGATCAGTCACATGATGCACAATGTAGACTATCAACATTAAACTGCGTTTTGATTTACCAACAGAGGTCAGAATGAAGGAATGACCATTCTGGAGCTGCTGTGGAACAAAACCCATGTTTAGTGTGTCCTTTTACTTCCACAATTGTCCTTTGTTTTTCCTAAGTGACACCAAGTTATATGGCAAAAAAAATATTCTTATGTATTCTTCTTCCTCTTCAGTATCCTTTAGTGTTTCATTGAAAACAAACAGAACAAATCAGAAGTAACTTCTTATGCCCTCTTGTCAAATGACAAGCATCATATTTTAATTAAGCATCTATTGGAAGTGAAATAGTACTTGAAATAGACTGTAATGGCCATTGTGTATGATGGCTGCTTTTCATGGCGATCATGTACTAATGCTAATTACATAAACTACATGATATCTGATGAAAAGGAAGACAACAATGGGAAGATGACAATAAGACTTCAATAGGCATACAATACTAACAGACAGATGATAATACGATACTCATGAGAATGGTGCAAAGGGAAACTGATAACTTGATAGCAGGAAGATAACAGTAAGATAATGCAGAGGTATGATAACAAGACGTGGAAGATTGGAAGATAGCATGCTCTTTTAGGACACAATCTCTCATAGTCAGGGTGCTTTAAAGCACTGGTCATAGGATTTCAGGTCACTTGTTAGCAGGGGGAAAGCCACTGCTAGATCTTTACTGCTTATATGGACATTAAAAAGAATTTCAGATTTCCTACACTTCTTTGAGGATGCACTTTCTTTGAGGGAGGATTTCTTTTGAGCATATCCAAAGTGTGTTGTGTTTTCCCTCACATACATCCTGCATAAACTAACTTTGTGTTTTAATATTAAAGAGTGTTTTGAAACTGAAACATTCCTGAATAAGGTGTTTAAACAATATAGTATATAATTACCCAAAATAGTTTATTCAAAATCCTTAAATTAATAATTTTACATAAAATAATTGCAATTTTTTTCACATCATCATGAACAAATCTAGGAGTTTAAGTAATATATTACAGTATATATTATGCAGTAATAGTAATAGGTATTTGCCTTAAAAACAACTGCTACATATTTTTGATCTTCCTGCTTTGGCATATTTAGAGCAAGTGACTTGTTCCTTGCCATGTGTGAAGTCAGTAAAGGGTTTTGGATAGGAGAACAATGAGCAAGACAGCTTGTGTTTGGAAACTCTGTACACTGTCCTTAGCAACAACACTATATTAGATTGCAAAAACATTGTGTAATTTTAATGCTTTGAGAAAACAGAAGATACATGAATTATTTTGAATTAGATTTATACTCATCTATTATGCTTTCAATAAAATAAAATGCCAAAATATAAGTTTATAACAGTATGCTTGCATGTTGCTAATGTATTGTCTTATTAATTAGCATAGGTAACTTTCACACAATGGTAACGTCTGGTCTCAGTCCCAACACCATCTTTACATACAGTTTGCTGTTATCATGAAAGCTTGTGGGCCAATGTTTCATATGGGCCAGATCCTTCTTCTTTCCTGCAGACATTCGAATCTCCCTGGGCTTAAACACACAGCAAATGATCTCTGCTGGGATTTGGCCAGAGGATCTGAAAAATCATAGCAGTAATTTTAAAAATGTGAAACCTCATCCTTAATCCCCAGCACCCTGAGCCCATTCTCAGTTGAAAAAGAAAGATATGGCTTGCAGCTCGTCTACGTCAGTGACGTGGCAGTGAGACATGATCTCAGGCATGAATATCCAGTATTTATAGACTCTAAACTTCCAACAGAAACAGTGTGATATTTGGCTAGCTGCTCTTACTCAACAATTCACAAAAAACTGTTGTTTTGGCATGGAGCTCACACTTACAAACTGGGATATTGGGATATTAAACAAAACATTAATAGATTTTTTTATCATTAATCCAGTCATTTAGCTACTCATTCATTGTCTCGCATGTAAATAAATTCTTTAACATGTAAAAAAGGACACACTTTATATTTTGCTCATACATTTTTACATCTATCCATTATCTTAACCGCTTATTCCTGGTGAGGGTCACGGGGAAACCTGGAGCCCATCCCAGAGCACATAGGGTGCAGGGCAGGGGACACCCAGGGCAGGGTGCCAACCCACCACAGGGCACACACACACACACACACTACAGGCAATTTGGACACACCAATCAACCTAACCCGCATGTCTTTGGACTGTGGGAAGAAACCGGAGCACCCGGAGAAAACCCACCAAGCACAGGGAGAACATGCTAACTCCACGCACACAGACCCAAGGCGGGAATCGAGCCCCAGGTCTGGAGGTGCGCGGCGACAGTGCTAACCACCATGCCACCGTGCCACCTACATTTTTACATGTAGTATCAAATTTCTTCTTGTTCCTCAAACATTAATTGGAAAGTATTCCCATAAATTCAACCTACAGCGTGAACCTTAAAATTTACTACGTAAAGACACCAAAAGGCCAATATAGACAATGAATGCATTACATAAAATCTCAATACAAAGTTTTAACAACAGGGAATATGTAAACCAAGCAGGTGTCTTAAAAATCCTGGGGTTTTAGATGACCATTTTCATTTTATACCAACCAGTCTATCCCATGAGGCTACTGAAGTTGGTATAGCTGTATAAATAGTCTGAGTCTTAACAGATTTATTCTCTATTTCAAATAAACACACAAAATAAACAGTACTCAATGTCTAATTCATGTTTTTGCTGTAATGGAGCAACTTGAGTTTTTTGTATTGTAAATATGTTGATGCTAAGATGAAATAGTGTTTCCTGGTTGTACAGTTGGCAGTAATAAGGAAGTTCATTCAGAAATGGGCCTTCAATATTGACAAGGAGGAGAGGAGTGTGTATCTTGGAAGACAAGACGTTCACACTGCCAAAGGGATCTCCAGTCAGAAATGTGCTACAAAGTGCTGAAGGCTTGCATGGTGATGAAACCAACACGCACGTCTCAGATATAACGCGGCGGATAAAAAAGCGCAAAATGTCTCTACCAACATTTGCCATTATGATGAGAACAGATGAGAAGAAAGAGAATTGGGGAAATTAAACGCAGCGATACGTCTTCCACACATTTCTGAAATGTGTAAATTATTCACCCTCTAGGCTAGTCCTGGTGGCCATGAGGTAAGAGTGAACACAACAGTACCTGGAAGTTTAACAGCCCTACCTGTCTCCATCATGGCAACAGCTAAAACACATTTTTGTCTGACAAGCACGATGTGAAAGGTTTGAATTTAACCATGCCAGGGGAATTTGGCATATGCCATGTTAAATGAAAATATGTAGCTAATGTAGTTGTACATGAAAATGATGTGTTTTACTATTACTTGTTTTTTAATAGTTCAGTGAAAATCTGTCATCATGAAAAGAATTTTAATACTTTCTCTAGTTTTATTAGTACTTTTCCACTACAACAAAAATACACAAAAATGTACTAAAATTTATAACCTACATACATCAACTAAGTACAAATTTTATAAATAAAGTGCAATTAACTAGACCTAAATATTTAAATGTGACTTAATTTTGATTTTATAAAACAATCATTTGGGAGGGGAAAAAAATAAAACAATTATATATCCATAGGAATTTAGGGTATGTAGAAGATATACATTGTGGTACAGTCTGCAAACATTTAGGTTAAGTTTAACAATATGTCTTCACTTGTCAGTCATGACAGTGTTAAAACAGCTGTGTCATTTGTGTAATTATAATATAAAAACAAATCACTCCTTTGTCCTTGTGACCAGTCATACTTAAATGAGTGGTCCCCAACCATCAAAGTTGTCATGTTATCCCTGTCATACCTGAAGTGTGCAGAAAAAAAATTCAAAAGAATAAAACAATTTTTTTACAAAGTGGAAATGCATCTCCGTCAATAGTACTAAAATAACAGACTAATTTCTGACAATCTGCAGATTTAATATGTGAAAGTGTTAAGCTCAGTTCTATGAGTACAGAGATATGGTAGCTCAACTCAGTTCTATGAGTACAGAGATATGGTAGCTGAACTCAGTTTTGATAGCTGTTAAACGCAGTTAAACTTTATTTTAAAATATGCAAAACAGCCCTGCAAATATAACAATTAGTTGGTATATTTGAACATTTTATTACAGCACGTTCAGAACAGATGTGGTGCCATCATCTCTATTCATATAATTAGAACAAATTAGATTTCAATTTGTATTGCAAGCCTTGTAAAAGCAAAAATTTCATGATTCCAAACAGCCTGCCACTGGAATAAAGAACTGTTTGAATTATATTTATATTTTTGCATTGTTAAAACATGAGGCAAAGTGTAGCCTGTCTTACAACACAAGTCCTACCAGCCATGAACCACTACTAAGCGACTGCAATTTAGTAGCCACGCAAACTACAATGTTAAATATCCGATTATGACTCGGATACACATGCACATAAATGTACATTGTGCTAGCTAAACCAGTCCAGGAAGAGAAGTCAGTGTAAGTACATAACTGATAGAAATCTCTGTTGATTGGTTCAGAGAATTCTATCCTCTTGTGTACATATATAACTTAAATAAATACCTGATTGTATGGTCAGTACCTCTAGCAGTCATACATGAAAAAAATGCAATAAGTATACTTACAAGGGTGTCTATGGCATGTAGCAGTCATATGTAGCTGTGTTGTTTCCTTCTTTGAGTCCCTGTGATGTATCTTTACACAGTGTTCCTGTACTGTGTACCTGTAGCGTGTTAAAGCAGTGTAAGCAGTGTATCCACTTTAAATGATGTGTCCCTTCAGTGTGTCCATGATGTAGAAGTGTCAGGTGTTTTACAGGAAAGTCCTACAAATGTGTCCATATGATGTGTCACAGTCAGGTGTCTTACAGGTATGTCCCACTGTTGTGTCCCTGTAATGTATCACTGTCAACTATCTTACAGGTATGTTCCATGGTTGTGTTCCTCTGATGTATCAATTGTATTTTAGGTATGTTTCATGGTTGTGTTCCTCTGATGTATCAATTGTATTTTAGGTATGTTTCACGGTTGTGTTCCTCTGATGTATCAGTTGTCTTACAGGTATATCCCACAAGTGTGTCTTTGCAATATTCATTCAGTTTGTCCCTGTCACATGGCATAGAGGTATTTCATGTGCCTGAGTCCTATGTTAATTTCAGACTGTCATATTTTTGTAACTATTAAACAAATTCAGCTGCTTTTCACTACTCATGCGTAATTGTTTTTTTTCAGTAATTTAAAATATTTAATTTTAGTAGAAAGTCTTTTCAAAAGGCCACTTGTATCAGGATTCTACACTTACATAAACATATTTTACTTTGGATATCTTTAACAATCCTGTTTATGTCATTTATGAGGCAACACTCAATAGATTTTTAAGTAATTATAAGAAAAACAAAAAAGTATACTCATCTTTTCTGATCTCTTTTATCTTTTCCATTGCTCTGTCCATGTCTCTTTGAAATATTGTCCAAATTTAAAATGACCAGAAGGTAAGATTCTGTCTGAAAAGAAAAATAGATTACTCACTGGAGAGTGCAACAAAGGTTATTTCCTCCCGGTAAGTGCATTGGGACCTTTTTTTTTTACTACATGTCAGGCAAGAACAAAAATATGAGGAAAAAATGTATCTGCAAATGATGGATGAGTCGCTATATAATTTTATTTACCACTAAGGTAGCCATTTTTGGTCATCAGTCATGTACCTGAGAGCAATTTGACTCTCGAGCAGCGGTGAGAAAACCACACAGCCATCTCAGATGTTCAGAGCTTGTCACAGGCTGCTCCTATTAGAGTGTTCCTTAAAATTCACGAGCCATAATATTAAAGACTCTTCTTCGGATGGGAATTTTTCATTTTAACAAAGTGTCTTACCAGGAACATGCAGCAGTATCAAAATTTTCAGGCCTGAAAAGGACTAAACACCTACATGAAGTCAGAGAAGTTCTATGTACCTTCATTTATGTTTGTTGGAACATACCTTTTTGACTCTTGTCAATGAGTAGAACGCCATACACAAGGTTAATGTAAAGAAAAGTATAAAATATTAATGTAAAAAGTTTCACTTCCATGGTGGACAGTATACTGTATGGGTATTGTCATGATAGGAAAATATAATTTTTGAATATAATTTAACAAAAGTCTTCAAAAAAAGAAAAATAAGAAGGTGAAATAAGAAAATGTAGACACGTTTTAAATCGTTCAGGTAAAATTATGTGTTTTGGGGATTAAATTCCCTTTTATAGAAGTGGAAAAGCAAGAGCTCAGTATAGGGAGGGATGGATCTGACTAATCGGTCTTCAGACGTCATATTGAGTGGTCCCAATGTGGAACTGAGAACTTAAGTAGAACATCAGGGGACAGTCCCAGAGCACTAGTCAAGAAAAGAAGCAGATATGAAACAATACGTCGAGAAAGCTTGGGAATTAAATATAATTAATAAAGGAAATATGGAACTAAACTGTAAAACAGTTTCAATAGCTGCAGAGGCTAGTGTGTCTTACGCTATGAGATCCAATAGCCTCTGGCTACTGAAGCATTAACTACTGGTAGACAACATCCCAGTTCTGCTCATGCTCCGGGCAGAAGTCGCTGCTGGCCTAGCGGGAGCTCAGAAGGAGAGTGTTTTAAAACGCTGGAGAGTGGATAAGGCACACCGGTTTAATGTGACAGAGACTGCTGATAGCCCGAGTAGCTAAACCGGACTAGGCCGTGTGCTTTGTATTGCACAGCCTCGGACTAAACAGGTAACATTACATGCTGTATAACATTAATTAATATGCATCGTCAGATTATAACTGTAGTTGTAACCCATGTATTGACCAATATAATGATTAAACACATAGTCTTTAGGAGCACATAGCTGTGCATGTTCAGTATCGGAACTGTATGCATGCAGAGTACATTTTAATTCTGAGATCTGTCATCTGCCCTTTTTTAAATAGCACATATAGATTAAGTCTTTTTTATCAGTGTCACTACTTCAAAATGTCAAAGACATTTTGATTAAAAGGGAAATGCAGCACTATTCAACTGTGTTTCAACATATCCTTCATGACCATTTCTTTAAGAAGAAAACCATACTTTACAGTAAGTAAAGTTAATGGCATTCCTCTTTTTCTTCAAATGTGTTTTTACAATACAATGTTGTGAACATTCACAGCTCATAGGTGGGGAGGGGGGTGGGGGTCACTGGAAAAGGATTGAGCTGATTCAGCCAATTAGGTCAAAGCGCCAAATACAAAATGTGCCCAACGGCTAGGATATGACAGCAGTTGCTTACCACACACGTGTCAATGACTCAGAGATGGTTAGCAGTCCCTATTTGTGGACATATGTAAGTACATGTGAATGCTTTTCCTTTCTCTGCAATGCCTTCCTCCTCTTCCTCTAATTGTTTTCTCATAGGTCCTCTAGAACAGAGTCAGAACTAGGTGCAGGTGGCAGATGGACCAGGACAGAGGGATTGCCCAATCCTGAATCTGTCATCTTTTTGGCACGCAGCGACCGGGGAAAAGGCAGCAGCTGTCTAGTGGAACGCCTTCATGGTGTCCTGAACACAACAGCTGCACTAGGACTCCCTGCTTGCTTCTAAATTATTAAGCAACTTTTTTTAGTCCATTCCAGCTGCAAGCCTTAGTGTGTTTACACACCCTTTGTGTATTTCACATACAACTCAGTGTCCCTTCCCCTAATAAAAACACTGCTTCTTAAGCCATTATGGCATCTCTGCCCCAACTGGAATAAAATATCCCCCACCAGACCCAACACCTTGCACATCCAAGACAATTTAGGAGCTGAAGGTGAGCTTGATAAACCAAGACAAAGGCTGTGAGGTCTATAAACTGTGCTACTGTTGACACTCCTGGGAATCTAGTATAGAAACCTTCAGCCCTGAGAGATCCTCTTCATCATGCTGAAGCATAAATGTGAAGGTTTTGCTTCTGCTGCTCCTCTCATGTTTGACGGGCATGTGGCCATTGCTGTCGTAAACACCTGCTCAGGTGGTCTAATGTTTCAGCCCAAGAGGCCCTGTCCCCTTGTTTCTCCATGTCCGTAATGAGTCATCTGCCTGGCATGATAAACCTTCAGAGAAGGCTAGTGAAGAAGCTGAGATAATGTGGGAAGTCCAAGCTGGAGGCTCTGTGTGGCTGTCGTCTCACTCCTGCACAGTTCTGCTGGCACAGACTTAATAACCATGTTTGAAGGCTGGAGAGACGAAATGCCACTGATTTCCCAAGCCACTCCCCCAGTCCCAGACCGGCGCCTTCTCCAGATGAACCTCCTTGGCCCATCCGTCACCAGCGCGAACATCCCAGGATGTCTCTGCAAAGATTGCACTCAATAATGTGCTTTAGCTTGTCACCCTTCAGAAAACATCTCCACACCTGCGCACACATTATTATGTAATCATCACAGAAAATTACCACGTTTTGTTGTTTAGCTTCCATTTATTTACTTTTTTTATAAGACATTATAAAAACAAGTAATTAATACAATAATTTCAGTTTACATGTTCAGGTCATCACTTAGGTATACACAAGAAAAATCTCAGAAATTTAATGTAAAAAACCGGCAGTTGTGGTTGCCAGGACTTCACCGTAAAAATAAGATGACAATGTTTTAAGCTAAGCAGTATATAGTAGCAGAGTATCCTAAGTTTTTTTACAGTTCTTAACCCAATTATAGACAGCATATGAAATGTTCATTTACAAAGTATTGTCATCAAAGTTAAAAATGACAAAAAATTGATTAGTATTTCACTGTACAAGATACCGCTAAACATTCAAAGCTAAACAATAGTTCTCCAAAAACTAAAGAAAATTGTTGTGTCTGTATGCGTAAATGATTGCAGAGCTATATTAAATTCTTGAAAATAAACCGAAATCTGAAGACATCATAAAAATTAAATGTCTAAGGTAATTATGCATAATGAAAACAGTTCACTATAAAAAGAGCCCAGCATTGTTCAACTGTCAGTGTAGCTCATTAGCATTAACCATCAAACAGTTTAATAATATAATATTAACAAGCATGTTTGTCACAAGTCTTTATAGCTAATTGCTTGCAGAACCATGGATTTGAACTAGTGACAATAACATTATAACCCATTGAAGTCACCAGAAAGATTCTCATGAAAAAGAAATATCGGAGCCAGCCTGCCCACCATGGAGGACCTGTACACACTATGGGTCAAGAGGAGGGCAGAGAAGGTTTCTGCAGATTCCACACACAGCCTGGACACAAACTGTTTAAAGTCCTCCCCTGTGGACAGTGCTTCAGGACACTGTATGCCAAAACAGTCAGGCACAGGGACAGGTTCTTCCCCTGCTCCATCACTCTCATGAACAGTTAACCCATGTTTGTCTGTATAATAGGATACGGCAAACACCCAAGCGCATTAAGCTGTAAATATAACCACTGTACATAACACCAAGCCCTCTTTCACATTATTTACATTATATATAATTATAAACAGACCATTGTTCTTGTCTTTTTAACTTAAAAAGTACACCTAGAACCATGGATCTCCACAATGAAAAAGGACGGAAACACTCATTATGACAACCTCAATGATGCTGACCTGAATCACTTGAATGTCCGTTTACTCATATCTGGGAAGCAGAGCAGCTCATTACAACTGTGCTCAAAGGTTTATTAACAACTCTTTGCCAAAAATCTTTGGTTGAGGTAAATGTAATTTTTAATGCAAAATTACTGTATCTAAAGCAAAGATGAAGCATTTTCCTCATGACGAGCTCCTTCCTCTGCCTGCAGAAGAAACTTGAGAGAGAGAGAGAGAGAGAGAGAGAGAGAGAGAGAGAGAGAGAGAGAGAGAGAGCAGCACAACAGCATTCAAACACTGTTGGCTGCACTTATATCACCAAAGAGTGTCTGTAGACGCTGCTGTTTGACTCATTTCACAGCAGCTCAGGCAAAACAACCATGTTATTACAAATTTCATTGCTGCTCTCATAAAAATGAATCTTTTTCTAGTAACATAATAATGTTTCACAAGTTTTTGTATTACAGAATTTTTGGAGCGCCCCATATGTATTAGGAGTAATGAGATTTTACCAGTGTTTCTAAACTAACAATAAGATAAAGGAAGATACAAACACTGTAAGCAGTATATCTTACTTGCTTTCAGAATGCTCATAAGGCTTGCTGTCTAGATGACCACCTAGCTGTAAGACGTTGTATGTGTAAGTCAGCCACTGTGGACATATGTCACATATGTGGACCTACAGTAACCAATGTTGGCAGCTAAGAAGTGCAATGTTTAAACACAGCCTCATTTCCTTTCCATAATCCAATGCCTTTCTGTAACTAAAATAACTCTGTCTACATCTAAAATGATGCAACTAAGAATGAAATTGGATAACACACACACGCACACACACACATACACACACACACACACACACACACACACAAAACAGACATATGTCTGTTTCAAACCCAAGTTAGTAAAACATGTGCATGTTAAATGCACAATTCTGAGTCAGTTTCAAACCCTCAGCACTGGCTATCTGAAGTACTATCTAGTATCTGAAGTGTTAACTACACCTTTACATTTGCTCATTTCATAAAAATCTTTTGCTTAAAGTTTTTGTGGTCCAGTTTTAATATTGGTATGACATGCTCTATGTACCAAATCTCAAATGTCAGTGCCATGCCAACCTGCGACTATGGCAACCTGACAAACTTTCCCTCAGACAGACACCTTCAATTCCTCAATGAATAGTATGCAGGTGCCCTCTCTGACACATTTTAATGGCATTTCGAAAATCACTTTGTAAATTGTAAATACATGATCATGTCAGATTGTGACTGCATTCCAATCGCCACCTTGGTCTCATGTTAATTAAACACATCTGCCTTCAGTGGAACTCTCAAGAGTCCCGGTGTGAACTTCCCCTCTCTGCCAAAGCAAAACTTCCTTTGAAGGTAGAGGCTCAGATGATGGAGCTCTCCTTGTCTCGCTTGCTCGCTCATTGGGGAGCTGATCAGGTGGGAGGTTACAAAGCACCAGTTGTGCATGAACAATGTGAAAATGTACTGCAAATGAGACAATGGCGGAAAATATAGCATTATTCAAATGTATGCTATTACCTGGTACCACTTCCCCTGTAAACAGTTTTCTTCAAACTATGTGACAGACTGATTATTTTTAAAGTGATGCTGTTATGCTGTATTTTTAATAAATCGCATTCTTTTAAACCACATTGAAAGTATTCCAGTTAGTGGAGGAGGAGACAAAACAAAAAAGAAAGGAGGAGATATATGAAACATAATGATACAACAGTGATGTTAGTGGACTGACAAAAGAAGACATGATGGTGACATACTGGGGTTACTGGGGCAACATAAAAAGGCATGATGGATAACAAACTGATATTTGTATGATTATACGAGAAGGTATGATGATAACATGTAGAGATGTGTTACTGGGATGACATGGGAAGACATGATGAAAAACAAAGATGAATCCTTAATCACAAAATATAGCCACAATGATACAAATGTTGACATTATCATGATAGTGAAAAAGTGATGGCAAAAGACATGGTGCTGGCATGATTACAAAAACTGGAATATTACCATGATTGTGTTAGTATGACTACAGAAGAAAGATGTGTTGAAATTACAAAAATATAGATTTACCATGATTAATTTAGGATGATGAAGGATGGTGACAGGAGAAGAGCTGGAGTTTAACCTGAAATGCCAAATTGTGCTGCTTGATTAGTATCTGCCCTCCAGACTCACTTTCTAATGCTATAACGGTTAAATAACATTCTCTCTTTTGAATCATTCGGCTTGGACTGCCAATTAATGTCCCAATCCAGTCTGAGGCACAGCAATGAGTAAGAACCAGTTTAGAATTTTCCTCTCACTCTCCCAGTCCAGTGTGGGTCACTGCAGTGAGTATGAAACAACTCTGTAATCTCTGGCATGAAACAGATTTCTGAGCAAGCCCTAGTTGCCACAGTTGCTAAACCATAAAGAAAATATAAGCACCCCTGTAACTTTTGTGACATTAATGCTGTGATTAACTTCATGTTTGAATTTTAATGCACAAACATGGATGGAGTTTGTATAGACGTGACTTGGCTATTTGCAGGGTGTCATGTAAAAAAAACATCATTTCTAGGATCATTGAGTTCATATGACCACAGTGAATCACTAATTTAAGAAACTATTTTTTTATGATTTGGCCAAATTAGACTCTTGGGAAATGATTCAGGGACTCTCTTCAGCAGACACATTGCCAATGAAACAGTACCTGACCCAGATCACTATCAGGGAAAAATGTAAGTCAGACGTGCACCAAATGTTAAGAGTGTTTCTCCTTCACCTTCTATTCTGCTTACAGAAAGATTTGTTGAGTCTTGAACATTGTCACTTTGAGCAGTTGCCTATGAGACCTCAGTGACAGGTCACCCATGCAATGTGGAGAAAATGTCAAAGGATGAAACCCCCTAACTGTTGTCTGCACATTGTGTCAGCCCCTGACTGCTCCTTGAACACTGCCGTACCACCGACAGGGCTGCACACTGTCTCACCCCCTAACTGCTCTCTGCACACTGTCTCACCCCATGACTGCTCTCTGCACACCGTCTTACCCCCTGACTGCTCTCTGCACACTGTCTCTCCCCCTAACTGCTCTCTGCACACTGTCTCACCCCATGACTGCTCTCTGCACACTGTCTTACCCCCGGACTGCACTCTGCACATTGGCTCACCCCATGACTGCTCTCTGCACACTGTCTCACCCCATGACTGCTCTCTGCACACCGTCTTACCCCCTGACTGCTCTCTGCACACT
>JABJVR010016188.1:0-41540 GCA_025773905.1 Chitala chitala | reverse complement strand
CCTGCGTGGCTTTCTGGCAGGTGGTTCCCCATGATCCTCCTGTTTGTCTGCCTCTCCTTCAGACACCTTCTGCAGCTTGATGCATCACAATTTCTTTAGCCTCTCTAGCAGTGTTGGTACTTGAGAAAAAATGACTTTTATATCTAAAGCAGAGGAAAAATTAACATTTTAGCTGATAGATATGCTTGTCTTAAATTTTGAGTGTGTTGAATTCCCTAAATGATTTGCATAAAATAGTAAAATACACACGAGCATAATTTGTTCCAAAAAAGTGCTCATAATCCAAAAAGGTAGTATAGCAAAGCGAATTTTCCCATATGGAAATAATGTAAAGTCAGACGATCTGTTCCATAAACCCAAACATATTCATATAAAAATGATTTTTAATGGTATTTTATATACAAATTATTGTCCGTGATATCTGAAACAAATAACTGCGGTTAATACACAATATAAAGTAAAAATACAACAATTAAATCTGTACTTTACATTTGAAAAGAGTCGTGGCTGGCAACAGGGAGATGAGAGGGAGAAGAGGAGGAGGGTTATTGCTTGGAAAGGAGAATCTCCTTCCATGAAAACATCTGGAATCTCGGGAGTTCTTTCTCTTGAACGACTTTCAATAACTACTGATTTCACTTAATTTACGCTTTTTGCATTTGCTGTCATCTTTTGACTTGCTGGAATGTCTTAATTCCTTTCGTTCGTATTTAACACGAACCATCCAGTGACACTTGCTTTTGCCTCCGTTTGAGAATTTTGCGGAAATGTCACATTGATTGTTTTGTCGTTAAACAGATTCATCGTTCGCACTGCTACAGCATTATTCGGGTGGTGCTTTAATACAAAATTTTCTACTGTTTCCCACATTTTGCACACCTCCCTAATCTCATTTGAAGTATGATATGACATGAATATGCTCATCTCGCAAAGCACTTGTAAACTACATTACTCACAATTCAGGGTTCCACTGTACTGGGTAAACGCTTATGTTATTTGAACTGCCCATGGGTTGTCTCTGGACATTTTCTCTTGCTTCTCCAGAGTTTGATACAGTGTTGGTTTCTGCTGTCTCCCGCTGCTACAGCTAACATTAGCAGACTTGTTGTACTGTGCGTTATGTTGATTCTTTAGATGTTTTATCAAATTGCTCATGTTAAAAGAGCTGTTTTTCAATCCCTCTCTTGACAATTTAGCAGAGCAAGGTTTACAGTCGGCTTTACTTTTGTCATTCTCACTTATCTCACAACGCTGACATTTTCCACATTCGCCTACCTGCTCAGCCACCAGGAGAGTAACGTTCTACCACGAAAACAGTATCGGATGCGGTTTTACAAGTAAGAGTATGAGTACACAAGGGCAGTATCGGACCCTATACCCGATACTGGTATCAGTATCAGGACATCCCTAATAATGAGGTGTAAACATAAAGTGATCTGCTTCATTTTATTTTCTTTTGGTCCTGAATAAGCCCCTAAGCCTACTGCATAAGCTGTCAAAGAAGTTAAGTAAATTAAGGGATTTAGATTTAACTGACTTGTTATTGTATTGTCTTTCTTTCTCAGACTATTCCCTAGCTGTTCAAAAGTTCTCACAGACTCTCCACGCTTTCCAGTTCGACTTCATTGGGGATTCTGTGACGGATGACGAGATGAATATTGGTAGGTCACACGCACTTGACAGTGTCTGAATTTGCCAGGCTAGTTTGAAGTTAATTTAATATGAAAACATTTGTAATAATTATTTGACTTTATTGAGTATTGCATTACTTTTTCCCCAGACATACATTAAAATTGTATGTTAGAGTGATGGTGTGAGATGGAGAATTGTCAGGCTGTTCACTCAGGCACTGATTATACAAAAATAGTGGTATTTACATATATTGGAAAATACATTTAAATTGTTCAAGGTCTGAATGATTTTCACATTAAATATACTCAGATGTTATTCCTATGTGTTTTATGAGAGTTTTGTGGGGAATGATTTCAGTTTCAATTTATTTTTACACAAGGCCTTTTGCAACATAGGTACTCCAAAGCACTTTGCAGTTCTATTCCCATAACTGTAATTATTGAAATACAAGCTAAAATTAAAGCCATATGACAACAGTGGAAGAGAACCATGAACACCACAGTGGAGGGAAAAAAAAAAACCTCTGGAGAAAAATGTATTTTTTTTTTTTTTAAAGACTAAGGAATACTTAAGGAAAAAATACAAAATACAACAGTATATTTTGACTTGACTACATTTTATAAAAGGGACTGGTAAAATAAAATTTACACCATGCTGGTTAAAAAGTAGCTGCCCATGTGGGTTATCAGTTAAAGACAGTGTGATTATCAAGGGACACTAGTGTGGGTGATGAGGGACATATTGGACAAACGTCTTGGACAGGGCAACAGGGTGAATTTTCTGGTAAATTTATACAGAGCAGACTGTCTTTGAAAGGTAAGAATGTCACATATAACAGGCATATGAACTGCACCGTAAATGCTGGTAAAACGGATGCAGTCATACAGGAGGTAATATTTTCAAATAACTATAACCCCATCTGAGATCCAACTTTTCAGGTTTTTCTGTCCTTGCTATCTTATGAAATACACAAACCTGCTGATTTATCAGACAGCAATGTCCCATAAATCCACAGTTACAGTTGTTAGCATGAAATGTACTAAATTTAAGAAATTCCTTGTCAAGGAATAGCAGACAAAAATGCACAAAATTATGATGGATTATCATGATTACCTCTTTATATTTTGTATTAATTCAGATTGTGGTGGAACTGATCAGAGCCTTCCTTGGTGGTATTTATGAGATTTCCACAGTATGATCATTCTGTGCTTTGTCCTGTGTAATAGAACACAAATCCCTCCATATTTTCCACATGCCTGTCTTTTTTTAACTGAATTTACACACATTTTGTATATGTACATATGCACATTGCAATGGTGTTTAAATTAAGTATCTTTTGATTACAAAATTGTGCAAAGTGTTTTATATACGGTATACAGCTCTATAAAAACATCTGTTGTTCTTATAATAAACAAGATATACAAATATTTGGCTAAATGTGAGACTGTTTCCTAGTTGTATTGCAAGGTTATCTCTGCTCATCTTATAAAGGCCAATTGTTCCTGTTTACATGTAGATTGTATTGTAGTGTTATTCAGTTACTATAACATTTTGCTTAATTTCTCATATGCAGTGTTCATTCATATGTTTTGTGTATTGAAAACTGGCATTTTCTTTTCAGCTGAATCTTTCAGAGAATTTGCTGGCCTGCTTCAAGAAGTTGAGGAGGATAGGATGATGCTGGTAAGTGTACTGCAGCGCCCCCTTCATCTGTGTCCTAGACCACACGTCAGTGTACGATCCGTAAGGTCAGTGATGGTGATTGCAATATAGTGAATGGCTGTTCTGTAAATACAGTGAATGTGGATAATGTGACATCATTGCTTAGCTGGTTTTATACTTCACAGGTATCATTTAGACATACAGTAGTGTCCTAACATTTCCAAGCTAAATCTAATGCAAAAACATTCTCTTCTGAACAACATTTATCTTATTAATGTAAAAAGTGTGGTCATATAGCATATAACAGTGTCCATATAAGGCACATCCAGCAGCATGTAAGTAAGGACATCAGGGCTTGCAAATTTTAAAAATCCATTTAAAAAAATGGTAGTCGTTCGGGCAGGCACTCTTCAAATTGTGGTAGCCCGTAAAGAATTAAAGTAGCCAGAATTAAAAAAGACATTATTTTAATTGTTGAATATTGTAAAGGAGACAAAACATCAATCAAAAACATTTTAAAAACACAAATAATCGTATAAAATAATCATCAATACAAATATTTGTGTCAGGAAAATTCTGATTTCCACCTTAGGTATCTGACAAATAACAAGCAGTTAATAAGCAAACAATTAAGTAATAACACTCTGCACACCAGACTTCGAGGTAAGAGAGATTTTATGCTCATAGGAGATAAATTCGTCACCTAAAAAATGTGCCTCAGAACAATCTCAAAAGGTTAGGCACAACCATGTCAAATGTATATGCCATCAGTGTCCTTGGTAAGAACAAAGAAAGAAAACATTTAACAGGGGGGCAGGTGGTATGATCAGAACCAGACATTCTTCTCCTGCTCTGTGTCTTGTGTTGGTGTCAAGACGACTCTGTCTGGTTACGTCAAGCAGACCTTTCCTTGGTGTTCTAAAAACTCAGACATTGAGCCGTAATACATTCTGATTACATGTCTTACTGTCTACTACCTTGGGATATATTTTCTAACTAAAGCCTTGGTGGTTTTGCTTCTTCTCCACCATAGACAGGCCTGCATGCAACTGAGTATGTAGGTAAACACCCATTAATATGTTGTACTACGGTTAGATATGTCTCTGTCGACTACGATATAAGTTCTACAAGTTTAACATTTCTAATGAGTATAATATTTTTCTAACAGTTTGGTTCTAACTGAACTGAAAATCTTATGAACTTGTAAGAACAATATAGAACATAATTAAGTCTGTTTCAGATTCTGAATCTGAAATAAGAACTGACGTCACAGATCAGAAATTGCCACTTGACGTTGAGGGCATAGCATCTCCTTCATCAGCTTTCTCCTCCTCTGCATCAGTCTCCACTTCTCTGCCCTTTGTTCTTGTTGGGGTTTTATGTTCCAGGTGTCTGACAAATCACTACTGTCGCTCGCTATACACAGTTCGCGCAATCGCGAATTGAATGTGAAAAAGCGAGCGCGCATTCAAACGCGATTTCAATACCCCACATATTTATAGTGGCTCCCCGATGCCCAAAAATTAAATACCACATAATTACCCGACCAAATTTGAGAGGGAATGCAAAAGCATTGAAATATATTTTTCCTCCCTATAAGATAGCTCAACGGGCAGGGCGGAAATACATTTTGGCAGCCTGACGGGCAGGGCGGAAATACATTTTGGCAGCCCGACAGGCAGGGAGGAAATACATTTTGGCAGCCCGACTGGATGACACAACAGCCCCGGGACGTCGGGCTAGTGATTTTGTGAGCCCTGGACATATAGTGTGAGGAACCTGCAGGGCAGCTGTGAACAACACTGAAACCTGTATGTCTGCCATCTGTTCTGTCTTGCTTGTGCTGTTATACAGCTCTCCACGTTTGTGCTCGTTATCCAAATCCTCCGCATCTATGGTTTCTTGTTAGCTAGCACACAGGTCTGCAGTCAGGCAGGAGGTCAGAGACTTTTCTAAACTGAGCAGTGTCATTGGCCATTGATGGTCTACGCATCATGTGCATTTGACTTACTATTGGCTACCGACATCCTAGCTGCAGAACCAAAATTTTGTTTGCTTATAGCTGGAACTTGCATTTATTACTGGAGGCATTAATCGCCACATGAAACAGGTTG
Organism: Chitala chitala; assembly: GCA_025773905.1. NCBI lineage: Eukaryota > Metazoa > Chordata > Actinopteri > Osteoglossiformes > Notopteridae > Chitala > Chitala chitala. The sequence goes on along the minus strand of JABJVR010016188.1, from coordinate 36,132 downwards.
AATTAAAACAGGAATGAACATACAATAAACATCGTAAAAAAAAAAAAAAAAAAAAAAAAAAAAGCACAAATTTTTTTTTTTGTTTAATAATGTTTTAATTGAACCAGGTTTTTTGTAAAATGACAAAAAACAAAAAAACACAAAAAAGGAAGGAATTTATTTCTCCATTACAATTACCCATGTCGACTCTGCTGTTGCTAATGGAGATCACGAGGTTAACCATTTGTTTCTGTAGAGCTGTGTAACCTCATTTGTGTTGAAGGCCCTCGCATACATCTGAATCTTTGTCTGTGTGCAAAACAGGTCAATACTAAACTGAAAACAGCCTCACTAGGTTGCTTCTTAGGTTTACTTTGAGGAAAACACATTTTTTTTAATTTTTATGTAAAAATATTATGTCAGTTAATGCAATTTAAGTGCTATAGGCTGCAAACATGGTGCAGTAATTTCCCACTAATAATTGAGTTCATCAGCACAAAAAACTTAATGACAAAACACATTTGACCAGTTTTGACTACAAAATCAAAATGGCCTCCTTGACAAATGGCTTAGTCTTATTAGTCTCGTTAGATAGTTATTTGCATACTGTATTTGCAATATTAATTTTGTATAGAACACGTGATCGTTACAGCGTCCAAAAATATGACTGTACGTCTGTTTCCCAGTGTTCCACCCCTTGGTGACAGACTTGAATGTGAGGAAGATCAAGGAAGCACTGGCTACTGATGCCTCTTAATAGGTGGCAATTACAACTTTACTCAGCTTTACCAAAGAAACACAGTTTACAGTTACAATGAGTTTTAATGGTAAAAGTAAAAAAAAAAAAAAAATGTACTTCTAACAAGACACACAGCTATTAACAGTCCTTGCAAAAATATTCAGACCACTTCAAAGCTGGCACCAATTTCTGGATTTCAAAAGACATACAACTATTTTCCCCATTGATAATTTTACTCTGTTAGCTTTAAATTCCATCAGTCACCAGTCCATCAGTTTCTACTGATGAGCAAATAAGGTAAATTTCTGGATATAAAAATCAATCTGCTTGTGGATCATTAGTATGGCTGTGAATGTGTTGCTAAAAGGAAGACTAAAGAGAGAACCACCAAGGAATGAATAACATAAAATGATATAAATGTGTAAGTCAGGAAAATGATACAATTACAAGTAAGTACTACTGAATACCTCATCAGGAAGTGGAAAGTGTATCACACCATTGCCTTAGTTCTCAGGCAAGTGGTAGATTGGTAAGGGAAGTGAAGAAACGCCAGCCATTAGTTTGAAGGAAGTTCAAAGACTATTCCTGAAACTGTGTTATATGTGCATGAGCCCACAATATCAGAAACATTTCATACCCTTGACCTAGTTTGGAAAACATCATGAAAGAAGCACTTATTTTAAAATATCTGTTAAAAAAATATGCAGAAGAAAGACCCAGCTAGGTTCTGAGAAAAGGTTTTGTGGTCAGGTAGATCTTATTGGCCAAAATTTAAAGGGTTATTTATGGCACAGACCTAACACTGCCCTTGTCTCAAAAAACACCGTCCCTACAGTAAAGTCGAAGGTAGCTCTCAACCGCAGTGACTGGGGATTCTTAAAGACTGATGGAAGAATAGATGGATTTAAATACAGCAAAAATGCTGCTAGACAGCTTCTTCCAGTCAGCTCAGAAACTGAAAATGCTTAGGAGAAGGTTCAGTTTCCACCAACACAGTGATCCTGAGGCAACACTGGAGTGGTTTAAAAACAAAAAACATGAATGTCCTACAATGGCATAGTTAAAGTCTCCCAAATTGAGAATCTGGCATGCTTTGAATGGTTCAATCCAGAAGTGCTATCAAAACAACTGAAATGATCTGCAGAACTTCTGCCAGGAAGAATGGGACAAATTCCCACTTGAGTAATGTGCAAAGCTGGTCCAGACTTAGTGTAAAAGTCCATTATTGCAGGAAATCATGCTTTAGTAAATATTAAAGTACAGGGGTTGAAATCTTATGCAAGCAGTATTTATCAAATTTTAAAGTATTTTTGGACATAATTTACATTTGCCTAAAACTAATAAAAATACTTGTAAGAAAAAAAATATATATATATATTACGTGTGGACACTTTATAATGAGCACACGTGTGTGTGTGTGTATTACTGTACTGTAAATGTAGCAGTAAGCCTGTTTCTCTCATTCAATTAACATTTGTTTTTTGTTTATATATAGCCAGGTTATCTAGGTGTTTTACGTGACAAATGATTCACCTGGTGTGCTGCATTTCTTATTTTTTAGTAATGATTCAAAACCCACAACAGAATATTCCACACCCATGATTGCTGAGTGATTACATAATGACAAAAATAGCATAGCTCATGTGACAGGTACGTGACTCAAACATGCATGGCTTTCATGCAGACAGAAAAGACCACACTGCTGCAACTGAAGAAGTTAAATTCCTTTAAAATGTCTGTGTAATGGAAGTGGCTTTTACTGATTTTAAAAGCTCAACCTTGTCTGTAACAACCATGTTTTGACTGGATAAAGTACCAACAGGGATAGTTTTGTACATGCACTCTGTGGCCAAAAGTATGTGGACATCCCGTCAAATCACAAAGGTCAGATGTTTCAGTTGCACCCATTGTTAACAGGTGCGTAAAGTGAAGCACAGAGCCATGTAATCTCCATTGACAAACACTACCAGTAGAATGGGCTATTCTGAAGACTTCAGTGACTCAAGCATGGCAGTGTCATAGGATGCCACCTTTGCCAAAAGTCACAAATGTCAGAAGTGAAAGTGCAGCTGAAAAGGTCAGAAGTTCTAGCATAGCTGAAGGAAATTTCATTCATGCTAGAACTTCACCAGTTGACCAAGTGCTGTTATAGTAAAAGTAGACCCATATATAAGCAACAACAGCTCAGCCACAAAGTGGTATGCCACACAAAGTCGCAGAGCAAAGCTGGCGTGTACTGAGCCAGATAGTGAGTGGTGCAACCAAAAACTACAGTTCTGAACTGCCTCTGGAACCGACATCAGTGCACGTTTGGAAGTTGAATCATGTCAGCTGCACTTCTTTCTTCTTGTTATGAATGTTTTGCTGCTTACCCCAGTAGTCTTGTGGATCTGTGAAGTGGTCTTTATCTTTCTGGGGACTGATGCAAGAGCAGAAAGAAAAATAGAGGACAGATTGTGTCTGAGGCCTCTGCCTGTATTGAGGGAAGGATTTTCAATTTTCACATAAATTGGTTCCTTCATTCCTCTCTCAAAGCTTGTGTCCTCTCTGTCCAAAATGTGCACATTATTGTCTTCAAGTGAATGTTCTGTTTCTTTTAGATGAAAGTACACTGCTGTTTTAGGTCCTAAGGTGTTACCTCTCCTGTGCTGGGCCATTCTTCTATGTAAAGGTTGCTTGGTTTCTCTAGTGTAGAGCTCTGTACACTCTTCATGGCACTGGATTACATAGACTAGATTATTCTTTTTGTGTTTGGGTGTCTGGTCTTTTGGGTGGAAAAGCTTCTGTCTTAGTGTGTTAGTGGGTTTGAAAAACACAGGAATGTGGTGATTTCCAAAGATCCTTGTTATCTATTCTGACACACCAGCTATGTAATGAATTAGCAGGTTCTTCCTTTGAGTCTCAGTTTGGTCTGCTATGCTTTTACTGGCTGTGAAAACTGTCTTCAGACCCAGTTTGGATATTCACAGGCCTTGAGTGCTGTCTTCACATGCCTGTTTTCCTTCCTCTTGGCATCCCTGGAAATGGGGATGTTTTCTGCCCTGTGGTGTAGTGTCCTGATGACTCCTAGTTTTTGTTGAAGGGGATGGTGGGAGTGAAACCACAAATTTTGATATGTGTGTGGGTTTCCTGTAGACCTCTATTTCCAGGTTTCCATGAGCTCCAATGAGAACTGCGCAGTCTATGAAAGCCAGTCTGTTGTCCTTTGTATTTTCTCTAGTGAACTTGATGTTTGGGTACACTGTGTTTATGTGGTCTGTGAAGGCCTGTACGTCCTGGATGTGGATTTTCACCCAGGTGTGATCCACATATCTGAACCAGGAGGTTGGTGCTGTCCCCTGGAAGGAACTGAGTGCTATCCCTTGTATGTCTTCCATGTACAGGTTAGAAAGGACAGAAGGATGACACAGGGAAACCCATGGCACAGCCATGTTTCTATCTGTAGAAGTCACCTCTGTACATGATGGCCAACAATATGGAGCTTAAACAGTACCAAAATGTTTCAAAAATATAAATGTAAAATCGACAAATATTTAATGTCACAAATGCAAAAAATACAAGAAATTTGCAAATGTAATGCAGTATTCACAAATGTACATAAATTCACAAATGCTCGCAACATACCTTACAAATAAATTCAAAATTGTGTTTAGAATATGTTTGTGGACATCTTTTTAAATTTATGGATTTTTCCACATATGTTTATGATTAAATGTATTTTTTTGAGACTGTTGTTCCATGATGGTGGCTCAGAAATGTGAGCTGAGTGGTCTCGGTCTTTCAGAGGACTGATGGCACTTATTTATAGTGTAGTCTCGAGGAAAACGTTGTTGTGTTTAACAATGTATAGTAACGCTGTCATTTTAATTGGCATACATCAATACAGTTAGTTATTTACTTGTATATGTATTTATATACTTATATGAAAATTGAAACTCTCCAGCTTTGGGGCTATTTGTAAATACTGTATCTATTTGCATTATGGGTAATGTGCCATCTGAAATGCAGTTGTAAAACAAAGACATTTTGCAGTGCTCATTGCAGTATTTGCACACCACGCCTAATTAAGAGCAGAAAGCCGCTGTAACGTTGTGACCCAGTGCTGTGACAGTTGATCAGGAGGTGTAGTGTGCAAACTCGTTAAGTGCACCAGAATAACTCAAATATGCTTTGAAGTGTTTGACAGGCTTATTAAGAAATGATCACTGTAAATATAATACCTCACACATGAGCTGTACATTCCTTACAGCAAGAGCCACATGAAATCAAAAATTAAAAATGAAAGAAATGCAGGCAACCTTGCACCTTTCGTTACCAGAGTGGCTATGTCCCACCCAAACCTCAATATGCCAGAGAGTAGAAGCAAAAATTTACTTAGGTAAGAGCGCAGTGTAAAAAAAAAAAAAAAAAAAAGTGTGATTCGTCACTCCAGAGAACATGTCTCCACTGCTCTAGAGTCCAGTGCTGGCGTACTTTACACCACTGCATCCGACAATTTGCATTGCACTTGGTGATGTAAGGCTTGGATGCAGCTGCTCAGCCATAGAAACCTATTCCACGAAGCTCTCTACACACTGTTGTTGTGTTGATCTGAAGGCCACATGAAGTTTGGAGGTCTGTAGCTATTGACTGCAGGCAGTTGGCGACTTCTGTGCACTGTGCGCTTCAGCATGCGCTGACCACGCTCTGTCATTTTATGTGACCTACCATTTTATGGCTGAGTTGCTGTTGTTTCCAGTTGCTTCTGCTTTGTTACAATACCACTAACAGTTGACAGTGAAATTTTTAGTAGAAAGGAAATTTCACAAATGGACTTATTGCACTGGTGGCAACCTATCACGGTACCACGCTTGATTTCACTGAGCTCCTGAGAGTGACCCATTCTTTCTCAGATGTTTGTAGAAGCAGTCTGCATGCCTAGGTGCTTGATTTTATACACCTGTGGCCATGGAGGTGATTGGAACACGTGAATCCAATGATTTGGAGGGGTGTCACAATACTTTGGGCAGTATAGTGTATGTTTGGTTATAAAGTGTGTGTTTTACTTAACCAAATGTGAGTACCTCACTACAGCAAGTTATGTAGTGTGTGTTCTACTTGCTGTAGTGATTAATTGCTGATGGTTATAGGGTTTTCTCAGTGTTCTTTAGACCTACTGATATGACAACATTTACATTGTAACATAGCAGCTATAGAAGGTGCTTATAGAATGTATAATTGTATTGCTGTTTTGAAAATCATTTGGTTGACAGCCCACAGTATAACATTGTACTACACTCTGACCCCTATCGTATCCCAGGGTGGAATCCAGCTTTGCTGGCTGTTTACAAATGCAGCAGCCAAAATGTCTGAAAGAACATCTTGATAATTAGTGCAGCAAATGAAATAGAGTAGACTGCTGCTTGTAAATTAATTTTCATTCAGCTGTTCTTGTATTTTTGAGTCATATGTTAAAATCCACAGCCATGTGTTTAGGTGGGGCAGGGGACGAGCCCATCTGGGTTCCTTCAAGCATTGTCCTATCAGACCTCATCTCCCTCTCTTCTCTCACTGCAGGTTCAGAATGCATGCGACCTCCTGATCAAGCCCCTGGAGAAATTTCGCAAAGAACAAATAGGAGTTACAAAAGTGAGTGCCCTGTGCATGAATCCATCAGACCTTCAGTAGAACATCTCGCTTCCTCTTCACAAGGCTTATTGGTTTCGCTCTTGTTGTGAATTTTGAACATTATGCACCAAAGTTCCACTTCTGACATATATAGTCTGAGCTTTCACGAGCTCAGAAACAGAAGCTGCTGCCTTATACCTCACTTGCGTGTTCAGCAGAATTTTTGTCTGTTTGCAAGGCAGTATGGGGAAGCTGGCATTGTTTTCTCCTGCATACAGCTTTTTGTTATAATAATAATATTATTATTATTACCACTGCTAACATGTATGTTATATATAATTGAGGACTAAATCCTTATTCGTGTTCATACTGAATTGTGAACTATTAATGTAAAAAAAAAACTTGTACTTTAAAGGTGTTAAACTACTGTTTCAGTAAGAAAAACAACAAATAAAAATCAACCCTTATATAGGATTTTTGCCTCAGGTTTTGGTCACAGATCATTTGTACTTAAAGTAGTTGTTTACAGTGCGGTTAAAAAAAAAAAAAAAAATACAAGCGCACGTGAACGTTGCATGACAAGAAATTGGAGAGACTGGTGGAATGAGAATGCTTGTCAGTGTGATTAAGGCTTCTGCTACTTCCTTCTTGTCCTGTGCTCATGGATGTGCGTCATGGAGCAGGAAGATCTGCCCTTATCATTTAGTTAATTCTGTAGGCCTTCACCCACTATCTTTTCACAACCTTACTTGTTACAGTTACCAAACATTACAACTATGAGAGAAAAGCACAAATCAGTTAGTTCTCCTGAATTTTTGGGGAAAATAAAACAATAATGATATTTATGACAAATACTACAGTACATGTCCAAGAAAATGATGATGGGATGAACTTTGCTGGACTGATTTTCCCTGTTCTTATATACAGTGGTGTAAATGATTGCTGCCACTAGGGGGAGTACATTGAATGGAAAGTGAGTAATCATAGTCAGACAAATGTGCTGTCATAAAAACATTCTTTTTAGTATCAGCCATGTAGCTAGAGGCTCTAAACGGCAGTAAAATTGAATGAGCTTTATTGTGTTGTCGTAGTGGCTTGTTGTTTCTATTTGTTGCAATTTGTTGTCAAAGCAGACTTCTGCCTTGAGAGACCACATAGTGTTGTGTAGTGCTGAGAACTTGAAGGTAGGGAGCGTGTTTTACTGATCCTGCTTGCCTTTCTCCCACTGCTACCCGGGGGGCCGAGGGTAGTCCGGGCCACGGCGCAGCGTGACAGCGCCAGCACTAATGGAGTGCAGGCCTGCTGTGCTGGGCTGCTGGAACAGACGCCTGGCAGAGCTGGAGCTCACAGGCCGCCAACAGAGCCTTAACTTGCTGGACTCCATCCATGATGGAGGAAGGAGACTTTCCAGAGCACTCCCACAAGATAGCACTTTGTACCAGCTTTTAGCAGCTCGTCTTACTTAAACTCTGGTAGGGAAATTAGTTTGGAATCAAAGAACACGTAAAATGTGCCCCCCCCCCTTCGTGAATGCTCATATAGGATAATGTGTAGTTTTTAGCCCTGTTAACTTCTGACCAGGTACGGATCCTGAACAAAGAGAGTGTGCAGTATAACTTTTCAGATAAACATTTTCCTTGGTCCCATGTGAACGGTTAATGACTGACTCCTGTTTAATGCAGTTCATGAATGTAAAGTAATGATTTTATTTGTCATGGCAACTGCCTTATTATTGGTTAAAACCTGTATACACTTAACCATTGGACTTCTGTATAAGCGATTTGCATTTAATGTCATCTTGTTTTAACTTGAGGTCAGGAGGTTGTACTAGTGTTTGTTTTAGTAAATTTTTAAAACGGAATTTGTACTTTGAACCGTAATTTGACTCTTCTTTAATTGAGATAGAAATAAAGAACTTGTGTCTAGTGTGGCTAGCTTTAATAAGGGCATTTTCTAGGCTAGCTTAGAAAAATCTGTAACCATGGGCAGATCTCGTGCCAGCTGATATCTGATTGGCCTCTTTAATGCCAATCCTTGTCAGTCACTAATCGCTTTATAAAAGTTACGTATCAACGGATACATGTTACGCCTGTATATGTCAAATATGGCCCCCATGTTACCTTCCCTTTTTAAACATTTTCTCATTTTTCAGATGCTTTTATCCAAAGCGACGTACAACATTTCACATACATGTTACAGCGATATTGGTTCTCTGCACTTAACCCACCCCCCTGGGGTTAGCGGTGGGCAGCTGCATACGGCTCTCGGGGAGCGAGCGTTTGAGTGTCCTGCTCAAAGACACCCCTGATGGCTGGAGTGGGATTTGAACCAGGAGACTTGTGCAGCCCAGTCTCATGTTCTACCCATTGAGCCACCAGGGCACTATCCAGAACATGTTCCCTCACATCTCCATGTCAGGCTTTACTTAGCTAGTATTCCTCTGGAAGCTTTTTCTAAAAACCCGACAAACATCTTTGCCCTAACAAAGGTTTCTGGGATATGTCATACAGCTCTTCCTAACATTGCTCATCCTGTGCCACATGGCAGGACATGGGGAGACAGGCTGCCCCCTCCCCGACTCTGACATGCTATTTCCATACTTTAATCTCAATAAGTACTGCGCTCTTGCAGATCTTGTACAACTTTTGTTTTTAGGTTTAGTGATTCCTAATGGTTCTCTAGTTACCATCTTTTGTCACATACTAACAATTTATGTACATTTTTGTTCTTTTTAAATGTTCATTATTTGTGCTGAATCCTGTTTTTCTTTATCTTAATATTATTTAAATTACGCATGCTAAAACAAAAATTATTTTAAAAAACTACTATTATACTTTTAATTTTGTCCAATATTTTGTATTTTTGTATAATTTGAAATCCAAATGCAAAATAGTAATTACAAGTAATGTGTTAATCCAGGTGTTAATTAAATAACAAACCGTGAAAGCAGCTGACAGCATCTGCATGGGCTTCAGTGAAGCTCCGGCTTCCCACGTATTCCCACTGTGTTTCCCCAGTTAGTGCACTGCATTTACAGCTGTTTCATTTATTAACACAAAGCAGCTCCATGTTAAGAAAAAAATTATTATGTGCCTTTCAGGAGAGGAAAAAGAAGTTCGAAAAGGAAAGTGAAAAGTACTACTCTCTTTTGGAGAAACATTTAAATTTGTCATCAAAGAAGAAGGAAACTCAGTTGCAAGAGGTGAGTGATCAAATATACATTAATAGTATATGTATAATGTAATATGTAATAGCGTGTTAATTATTGCCATTAGATGCATTCTGTTGAGATATTTATTGAAAATGAGCTGCATAACTTACAATGCAAATGTAGAAACTGGACGTCCATCCATTTTATGCAGGGAGACGGAGGGCTCCAAGTCTGACACATCGTAAGGCACAATCTCACACGCACACATTCATGCACTTGGGGCAAACACCAGCCAGCCTGTAGTGCACGTCTATACTACTTGTGGGCTGGGTAGGACCTGGAAAGGCCAGTCTTACCACAGTCATGTTCGCACTTATCTCAGAATACAGGAGCTGCTTAACTTGCAGAGTGTAAATAACTGTAAATAAAAACACTTATAAAAACAGAGTGACATGATTCCATATGATAGATAGTGAAAATAGAGTTTGTGGTGTTACTTGCATGTAATGAAACCGTTCTATATTGTTTAGCCATACGTCCACTAGACTTGCAAATATATCCCAAAACACATTTTTGCTTCTGAGGGTCTGTGGGTATTTTCTCAGCTAAACACCTCTTTATTGTGCCAGTTGTAGTGTTACTTGTTAAATTAAACTCGGATGTGAGGTTTTAATAAAGTAAATAAGAGCCATAATTTAAGTCCATCACGGCTATAAATCAGCCTTATAATGCAATGTGACTCATTTGGAACTCTAAAAGGCTTAACGTTGAAAGAAGTGCAGCGCTGCGTTACTATTTAACTGTAACTACAGACTCGCGCAAAATGTGTCATAACTACTAATTGCTGAGAAAGACTGATGACAAATACTGTCTGGGCTATGAAAATAGACACGTAAAGGGGCTGCCTAATGTATAAATGTGACTATCTCCCTGTTTTGATTTAAAAGAGGTAAAGTAAAAATAAATCACCAAAATAATTTTCATTTTCATACAAGTTACAATCAGACATATTGCTTAAGGATGAAAATCGTTATGATAGGGTGAATAAACATTAATTTTGGGGAGTTTTATATTTAAATTAATTATAAAAAACTGTAAAATTGAGTTTTACAGGGGTTTAAATATGTAGGATCCCATCACTAAATAGTTTATACAGGCTAAGTATTATAACGCTTTGAGGCATGCTGTTGCGAAAGGCGCTATATAAAAATAAATTGAATTGAATTGAATTGAATTGAATAACAATCTTTGATCCCCCTGTGTCAGGACTGTAAGGGGGAATGCCCCTCATTTTCAAAACAGTTTTGATCATTATACCATATAACAACAGTACACTATTTTGTTTGCTGGTTAAATGATAAAAAACTAGTTGTTAAACACTGACCTTTGTTAATGTTTGACATTATGCAATTAAGTCATTCTCAAAGAATTGTTCTAAAAATATGTTTTAGCAGTATAATATGTAATCATTTTTAAACTGAATGACATTGACTCAAATTGAAATTGAATCCAATTGGGTACTTGTGAATACAAACTGAATTGAACTGTTAGGTCATGGCTGATTTGCAGCCCTATTAACAACTGCTTTGTCTCAGCTCTCAAACTCCTCTTGATGCCAGTTATTGCTCTCTCTTAATCAAATAGTGCTGTTAAATTCTAACAGTTTTCCATACTTTCTATTTTAATTTTTATTGAAAGTAACACAAAAAATTACACTGTGATATGGTTGAGGATGGCACAATTGGACTGTGCTCCTTTCTTTTGGCACTGTGATTGGTGCACAGTGGTGCTTGTAACCCAGGCCGGCCCCGCGGTATGTGCAGATGCAAACCCGACACTTGGAATGTGGGAAGAAACCGGAGTACCTGGAGGAAATCAACAAAATATAGCAAAAATATGTACATGCACACAGAAAAGGGCATTTGAACCTACAACACTGGAGGTGTGAGGCAACAGGGCTAACCACTGAGCCGCCAGGCCCCTCTATAAACTGGCCTTTTAATTGCAATGTCAGTGCATACTGCACTACTAATCAGTCTGTATACTGTAATGATTTCCCCATCTTTGTTTACATTATATAGTGGGAAAGCTAGCTAGTTTGTTCAGGCGTATGGTGTCTTACTATACTGCACTAATTAAACATTTATACTATAATATGTCATTGTGTAGATTGAATTTTAAAAATATCTGACAGTTTATTTTGCTTGGCAATTTTATTCTAGTGTTTTGGGTGAAATTTGTGAATAATATTTTAAGAATGTTTGCATTATTTGAAAAAAGTTTACTAAGATGGAAAATGAGCACACAGATGAAAGCATTTAGTGCTGAGCTGTGTGCTGTACCTGTGCGGTCACAGACGTGCATGTTGTTTAGCCGATACCTGATGCAGCTTCAGGGTTCTGACTTACTTACAAATGTAAACTGCAGATAACATGCATGAGTACTCTCATATTGATCAGGTTAAAAGTAAAGCTAATTAAATCGTAATAAAGAAATAAAATCAGAACCAAATTAAATCGTAATTTGTGTATCAGTATTTTTTTATTGTGGAACTGTGTATCGGGCCAAATTGTAATAAAAGAAACTTTAGAAACTAATTTAATAATAAGTTTTTTTTTTTTTGTTTTGTGGAAAAGCAGTAATGAATTTAATAACCTATGACCAAAGTTTTATATAAATAAATTAAATAATTACTCTATGCGAATGTTTGATGTCAACAGGCAGATGTGCAGCTGGATAAAGAGAGGGTGAACTTTTATGACTCTTCAGTGGAGTACGTGTACCAGATTCAGCAAGTACAGGAAAGGAAAAAGTTTGATGTGGTTGAACCTGTGAGTATCTTTTAATTGAACCTTAATATCAATTAAGCATTATTGGCTTTTTTGTAGAATTACTGTGTCAATCCAGACATTTGCAACAAACCTTATTCATTTTTAACAAGAATTTTAAAAGCATGACTAAAGCTGGTGTTGCTTTATAAAAAAAATTTAACTGTTATGGTATATTTTAGTCTATTTCTTATTAATAATCACTGCTCCTGATTACTGAGCATTTTTTGTCATTGGCACCTGTTTCTGCTGTTCATTAATTTTTGAAGTTTGAATACAATTAATTAGTTAATTTCTTTAATTAAACGCCATGCTGAAGTGTCCGGACCTGTTCTCGGTTAATGATATTGTAGTGAGAGATTCACATTTTTGTTACAGATCTTAAAGCGCATATGAGTATCACTTTTTAATTTCTTCTTTGTAAATCTTATTTCCTTTAAATAAATTAAGACAACTAAGTGTAGACAAATGCCTAGGATCAGGAAGAATAAAGAGCAGCAACATTATAACTGGTTTAATTAAGATATGTGTCAAATAAAATTGAACGAATTGGCCGAAACAGAAATCTGTACCAACTGTGGCCTCCCAGGACTGTGATTGGACAGTCCTGACCTACAGACACCCTGCTATATGTTTACAGAAATTTAATTTCAGGGCTACAGGAGAGATGTCTGAAGTCAAACAACACGTTTGTAAAGATTTGTTTCAGTTTATTTTTGGATGCTTGTGTCCCAAAATAGTTTCCTTGTATTCTTATCACAAGAATATTTGTGTGTAAACAGATGTGCATTGGATTACAGGTTTTAGCTTTTCTTCAGAGTCTTCTCACATTGAATAACCTCACTTTTGAGACGACCCAGGACTTCCTGCCATACAAACAGGAGCTGCAGCTCAGCTTGCAGAATGTAAGTGCTCACTTTTAACTATCTGGCGTCAAAGCACAGTGTTTTTGTGCAAAGACTGACGTCACTTGAATTTCTGTGCTTTTCAGACAAGGAACCACTTTGAAAGCACGCGTGAGGAAATGGAGGAGCTAATGAGGAGGATGAAGGAGTCTCCTCAGATGTGCAGAATATCTGGACAGCCAACCATCGAAGGCTACTTGTACTTACAAGAGAAATGTAAGCTGTTCTTCTCCGCTACAGTTTTCCTGTAATCACCACCCTTATAATTAGCTATCAAGATACATAGACAAGATAACCATTCTGTCCTCAGTAATTTTGTATGTTGAATTACATATGGTGCAAACATAACCTATTTTATATATATATAAAATATTTTTTTAAGTTTTGGTTCAGTGTAATGCTCGTAGAAATTAAAGGTTAATGCTCAGATTCCTACTAAAAAAAACAGGATGTGGCAATAACGAGGTGTTTACAGGCACAGAAATACCACAATTACGCACAAACTTTTAGTGTGGTCATTGAGTTTATGTTACAAATTTAGGTTTCTCTCTGTGCAGGACATAAAGTCAAGCCAAATTTCCCTACAGGTGATCTTAGCTGCTGTGCAAACGGCGGAAACCGCTTTAGCATCCACTGCACCCTCCCCTCATTTTCTGGTGGTGCTATTTGCACTTGCAGGATGTAGTTGCAGATGTGCTTCTCATTCCATGTAGTTAGAGCACAGGAGGAGCAGTGTGACGTCCTACTGCAGGTGTCTGTAAGGGCTGCAGTGCATTCCCCTCTTAACTGTGTTGGGTCACCCATGTAGGCTAGATGCATTTTCAAAGCAAGAACCAGTATAGAATCTGTTGGGTTTTTAGTTTTTATTATTATCATTATTATTATTTTATTTATTTATTTATTTTTTGAGCATTCATTAAACCACATGACTTTATTAAATACATTATGACTCCCTTCCTGGTTTTCCACTGTGCTGAAGATGTCAGTTCCAGCCACTGTTGCAGACTTGCCAGCGATGAGGATATACAGATAGACAGATGGCTAATGAATTTAGCATAGCCTACAGCTGTCCAACAACAAGACATTTGTGTTTTAAGAAGACATTGTTAGACAAAAAAGGATTAGATTTAGCCCTAACATCAGGTGAAGTTGTGCCGTCACTTCAGATTTTAAAGCAAATTTATATTCCTAACGTTACTGAGTAATTTGTTTGTCTTGTGTAGTCAGCTATGCACATATGCACAAAAAGTCAACAGAAATCAGTTAAGCTGGTTACCCTGAAAGAGTATTCTGAGCATTGGCCAAAAATCCAAATTTGGCAAACGCTTTTTGAATAATCCAGACTAAAGTAATAATTTAGGTTTTAAAAAATATGTATGATTTTTACATGCCTTTTAAATAATTACACTAAAATTAAATGGGAAAATTAAAATAAAATAAAATTAGATTATCAGCATGTATCTAAAAACCCACAGTTATTACTAATAAGTCCCGTATGTATTTGTTGTTCTGAAGAAATCTATTTTTTGCAGCTCATGGGTTATGAAACGTTAAGAGCTCACCCATACATAGCATTTCTCAATTATTAATAAATCAGCAGAAAGAGTAAGCGAAATGGTCAGAACTGTTTGTGAAATGTTTTTTTTTCTTAACTTTAAGGGGCTTTGGGCATGACGTGGGTAAAATATTACTGCAAGTATTACAAAGAGACTAGGCTGTTCTTTTTGGTTCCTCTGGAGCAGAAGTCTGCTACTAAACTAGTAAGTCACCAAGTGATTATTTCTATGTTTGTCACCTTACACTGACCATTAATAATTTGCATTATATTCCAAGGCTCTGTACTCTGAATTACTCAGAGCTTTCATTATACTCCAAGGCCCTGTACTCTGAATTACTCAGAGCTTTCATTATACTCCAAGGCTCTGTACTCTGAATTACTAATTATTGTACTAGAAACAGTTTTGCCTCCTTCAGTCTTCCAGGAGTCTTCTGTCAGAACATTAAATTATCTTCCACATGTTGCTTGTTATATTAAGCAACAGTTCTGGTTTTATAGCACAGAAGGATGTATGTGTGTACGTGAACTTTATTCTATATCTGAATATGAACAGTTATGGTTATATACATACACAACAATTTTAGTGACAGCTATTCCAATGTCATTTCCCCCCAGTCTGTTGTAGAGTTGAGGCTGAAATCTTGCATACGGAGGAGAACGGAGTCAATCGACAAACGGTTTTGCTTTGACATAGAGGCATGTGAAAGGTAAAAACCTTGATGTAAAGTGTGTCTATAGCTTTTTGTTGACAAGACAGTTGTAATTACAAAACAATAAAATATTGCAGGTTGGTAGATTATGAACATAACAGTATTGGTTGTCTTTGTATTAAAATGAAAAACTGTTTCATTCCATTGAAGTAGAAAAGAATGCAATGCTTTTATGGCCTTTTGCTTTTTAATGCCAAAAGACGTGCTGGTTAGGTTGATTGGTGTCTCCTTTTGCTTTTTAATGCCAAAAGACGTGCTGGTTAGGTTGATTGGTGTCTCCAACTTGCCCATGATCTGTGTGCCCTGTGGTGGGTTGGTGTCCTCTGTCTTGTGCCCTATGTCTCCTGGGATGGGCTCCAGGCTTCCTGTGACCCTTAACAAGATGAAGCAGTATAAAAGATGAATGAATTTTCTTGGAGTTGTCTGTACAAAATTAAATGTTTTCTTTGAAGTGTTTAGACCATAAAATTCATATTTCAGATCATAGTAATAATGTTATTACTTATTAGGTCCAGGAAAAGGGCCTAGTAGCTGTTAATTTTGGTGTTGCATTTGAACTGAATTGGAATCATTTTAAGATTTTAAAATGTTTTTTATATATATATTTTATTTTTATAAAATATTTTTTATGTTTACTTATAGCTCATCTAACTAAGGCCATTTAAATATCTTTTCAGATATTGTGGTGCTGTTGCCCAAGGTCTGCATTCTGAATTGTAAAAGGTTTATCCCAGAAGTGTCCCTGTGGCTTTGTTCACAGTTCTTTGTCCTTCTGTAGTGTGCCATTTCCTTTAATCGAGACCAGCATTTTTTTTTTTTATATCAAAAAAAGAACACGTCAAAACAAATGTGTACTATAGTATATGACGAAGAGCAGACCAGCCAACTTAAAAAGCAGGTTCAGATGGAGTCCAGCTCAGTGTGCCCTTCCTCAGAGCAGTTCTGTGTGGACGTGATGGACTTTAACGTGGTCTCTGCCAGCCATTCCCAAGGGTCCATGGTGCCTCAGTGTAGTCACATTTGACCGCATGTCAGACTTCTGCTTTTTGTGCATGTAATATTCAGACATCATAAACATGTAGAATATCTGAAGTTAACTGTTAGAGCAGTTGCACACGAACTATGGTTGAGAGGAAAAGTGCGATGCTTTAGTGGTTTTCTCTCTCTGGACATTTTTAATTAGAACGGCACCTGTCACACTCCAGGCCCTTTCTGAGGCCAACAGGAAGCAGTGGATGGAGGCCATGGATGGTAAAGAGCCTGTAGGTGATACCGCTCTTACCTCAAATTTTACTCATCACTGCCCCCTTCTGGCGTGAAGTAATTTATTTTTATTTTTGTGTATTATTATTATTTTACAATTAATGTATGGTTAACAAAGTTTTCTTATCAGACATACTGGTGATTTCCTCACTGAATGTGCACATTTTCTGCTGAAAGTATTACAAAAACTATTGTATAATTGTTGTGTGATTATTGTCAATGTTTCCATATAATTGAGAGCTGAACTATTGTGTTTCCTTACAATTCTAACAGTTGTGTTTTTGGAATCATTATGGTAGTCTTATACACAATGCATCTGCATAGCAAGTTATTGTACGTCTTCTGCTGTCTGTTGTACGTCTTTTGCTGTGTTGTCATTAAACCATTTTAAAATTGTTTTCATTCCAGATATATCATTCACCAATCCAAAAACAAGCTGAGAGTATGTATCAGTCAAACAAACAGTGATGTAAACTGATCTGATTTTGTTCAGTTTTCCACTGGAAAACATTTAATTAGGATTTTTAACGTTATTTAAATTTAATGTCAATGTGTTTCTTTGCAAAGCTTCTCAGTTCAGTACATAGTTGCAAAGTGTGTGAATAAAATGTGTTTTGTAAATGTTTTGTAGTGGAGCTCAATGAAGTCGGATTCAAGTTTGTCAGAAAGTGCATCAATTTTATTGAAACGAATGGTAAGTCTGTTTAGAGTTTTATCTTCCTCAGATCTAATGGTTGAGTGCTGTTTTTTGTTGTTATTTTTTTAACTAAGTTTTTAAAGTGCTTAGTCTCAACTTTTTTTTTTCTGTTGAAGGCTATCACATGGTAGAAATGCACATATGTACTTTTCCCTGCAGGGGGCAGACATGAGTGAGAATTAGCATTTTTGGGTAGAATGATTCCTAAATTTGCCTTTTAATCCTGCGAGAACCATAAAATCATTTAAAATGGAAGTAAAATTCCAAAGAAAGATAAACAAAACCATCTATTATTATAAATAATATGACGTGTGTAATATTTATGCAGCTGTTTTTAACTGATCGTTTGTCACATTTCCAAATGTACTGTAGTCTACAAATAAGACATGCGAGTCGTATAAATGCAACTACTCTGTTTTTAGGGAAAAATATGCAGGTGTAGTATCTGAGTGTGGAATAGTTTTGCGCTAAACAGTGACATTTCAGAAAAAAATGTTTTTTTTGTTGTTTATGTATTTATGTGCTGTTTGCCTCTCTATCTCTTTCTTTTAGTTTTAAATTTAGATTACAGGCCATACCATCTAATCTTATATTTAGTCTGTATGACACCAGTCTTCTATGCTTGTAGAAGCCTCCGCCACCTGGCAGAGGCAGACTCTGCGTGTGTTTTTCGTTTTGAGGTCCTGGCACAGCTCCTTTTCTCCGGCTTTGTGTCCGAGCACACGCGGCAGTAGTTTTCCACTAGTTGAAATTTTGTACAAGGAAACGCCTTTTTTTCTCTCTCCGTTCTAGGTCTCACACAAGAGGGTGTCTACAGGACAGTTGGCAGCAATATCCAAGTGCAAAAGCTTTTAAATACATTTTTTGGTGAGAAAATTGCCCAAGATACTTTTGCCTTTGCTCAGTCATAGAAAAAAGAAAACACATTTTAGGAGGAAAAAAATTAAACGGGACTTGTAGAGTAAATGTTATAGCACACAAAACAGTTTTGTCAACAAGCTAGTTTGAAAAATGCTTTCAAATGTTTTTCTCAGTAAACTAGTGTTAAAAAGAAACAAAACTGCATTTTTATGTTAATAGTCACTTACACATTATGCATAATCTTGTTTTGGTTCTGCAATGTGAACGTTTAAAAACTGGAGTAAGGATAACCAAGACTGTAAAAGAAATGGTAATTTTTATCAAATGACTTGAAAAAATTATGCATGAGGGACCTCGGTAGTTTCAAATGATACTGTTTTCAGTAGGTAATATAATAAAATGGAAATAATATGTATACATTTTATGCAACAGACAGCAAATGTCCAGGAGATGTGGACATGAACAGTGGGGACTGGGATGTTAATACAGTTACAAGCTCCATGAAATTTTACCTCAGGTGAGTAACCCCTGTCTCCATGTTTCCAGATATGCGAACCATAGGCACAAGACACACGTGCAGAAACAAGAGTTGACATATGAGCGTACTGCTGTTTGTTTTTATGTGTAAATTACCTAATTAGTTGTACAAGCAGCCAGTCTTATAACTGAACTATTTTTATTTGGCTGCAGTATAACTGTAAATTCCAAAAAACATGTATCTATTAACTGTTTTCATCAAATGCGTGTGCCTGTCAGCTGCGTGTTTGGCAGAGGAAGCGGATGACCGGCGTGTCCGCGACTAGCGTTTGTTGGGAAGCGAGCTCACACCCTGCTGGTGCTGCTCTCTGTGTGGCTGACACTGAGACGGCCGCTAATCTCTGTGCTGTGGCTCTGTGCCAGTCCATCGCTGGTTGCCTGCAGAAGCAGGGAGAGTCTTCCTTTCAAGGCCGCGTGCTTATCTGGCCGGTGTGAGCTCTTGTTTGTCTGTCTGGATTGAGGAGGGTAAAGAATGGTGTCTGGAGTCACCCAGGGTGGCCCTGAGGGGTCATCCCAGCCTCATGCTTTAATGTACCCTAATGTCTACAAGCTTTTCAGCCTGGAGTTTCAGAAACAGGTACAGGCTTGGAAGGACTGAGGTGATTTTGTAGATGGTTTTACTTGATATGTACATATAATTTGGCCTGTGTCACCTTTGAGGATGTAACTTTACCAAACGAACAGACCTTATTGATTAATGAGTAGTTATTTTTAGGTACCTTGTAATACTGTTTTATTCATGTATTTTTTTGTAATGTAACATACAATTTATTATCTAATTTGTGCTATTATATATATATGTTTGTGTGTGCGTGCGTGCATGTGCGTGTGTGTGTATATTGTTTGCTAGAAGGTAAAAGGACATGATATAATTCTGACTGTTTTATAACAAATATTCAGTTGATGTGGTTTTTGCTACATTTCACTTTTCATCCTGTTTATTCATTTATTGCAAAACAAAACTGACCTAATTTCAAGTTACATTTAATTTAAAATGATCAAATTTAAAACTGAAATTCATTTCTCAGAAAGGACTCTCAGCTAGCTTTTAAAGTTTGTTATAAAATGTATATGTACATGGAAGAGCATTGGAGAGGAGCAGTTTGGTAACTAGTTATAATTAATTAATTATGGACCCATAAAGCTTCATCATGTTTGTTTGTCTTTCTGGTGTTACGTATAGGATCAGCTTCCAAACACAGCCCTTAATGCAGCCTGAGCTAAAACTTATTCATGCTCACATTTTTTTGCTATATATAATATTTATACTACTATTGCTATAAACATTTTATTTATTTTTAATACCATTATCATTTCAATTTAACTTTTAGCTTTATTCTTTGTGCTTTATTTAATGTTAAATGACAAGCCAGAATAACTCCTTTAGAAATAAATAAATGAATTTTAGGAATTGTGGACTTTAATGACAGGACTGTGTGTGTGTGTGTGTGTGTGTGTGTGTGTGTGTGTGTGTGTATATAGCATTTTAAACTTGTACAGAGGAAAAAAATTGCATAAAAACCTGTATATTATTCAGTATATTTCAAAAATCCAGGTCTGATGGTTTGACTTAATTGTATCTATGTTTGCCTAGCTTTGAGTCTCGTCTTTTCTTTCTAAATCCCCAATTCTTATAAACGTGCTTTGACTCCGTCTTCACATGGAGTCATTGTTTTTGCGGTGACACTGGTAAAGATAGTTGCCTGTCCTTCGCGAGGGCACCTAACGTTTCCTGATGTTGATAATACTCTTATTGTCACTGCATTCACATTTATCCATACTTTGGGGGAGGGTGGGGGTAAAGGCTCACACACTAGGTGCATTTTAGAGTGCCCAGAAACTGGAGCACACCAGCTTAGTCATGGAGACAACGTGTCAGTTCCACAACCCCGGAAGTGTGCCGTGACGGCACTGCCCACTGATACCTGGCATGCTGCCCACATCGCCCATTTCCCTCACTGGGCACGTTTGCCATTATAAACGGTCACATGGTCACGCTGTGCTGTGCATTATCTTCCCTGGCCAGCACCAACTGCAAATGGTGATTAGCCCTTTACTACTTCTGGTTTTCTCAGGAACTTCCTTTTTGGGAATAGTAGAAATAAAAAATTATATCTACCTAATCTTAGACTCTACATACAGTGATCAAGGTCTATTCAAGGATAGCTTACGGCCCTGTACACCGTGAAGCCAGAGTTTATTTATATTCCCGCTTTTCGTACAGGCTACATTAAAATTGTGCTTTTTTGCGTTTGTATGTATTTTTAAATCAAAGTATAATGGTATTTCTGCAGGGATTCTAGTTTATTCTTTTCTTCATAATTTCTGATGAGCCTCAAAATCACTGTTGTCCTGTCTTCAACATGTTAACAAACTTGAAATATACAGGTTTGTTAATCTTACAGATATGTAAAATGTGTATTTTAAGGTGTGTTAAATGTTCAGATAATTACATGTTGTAGCACAAGGTAGCTGCGTACAAAGAGAAATTGTGTGTGTGCGTGTATGCGTGTGTGCGTGTGCGCGTGCGTGCGTGTATTACTGTACTGTAAATGTACCAGTAAGCCTGTTTCTGTCATTCAGTTAACATTTGTTTATTTTGTATATAGCCAGGTGATATTTAAATGATTAACATTCATATTAGTATTTTTAACAGAGGAATTTTGTGTTACAGCTGTTAAAGAGCTGAACTCATATAGTGACTGACTGTCTTTGTTTAAGTAGTTTATCAGAGCTGAACAATTTTTATGAGTTTATTAAAAATAAACAAGTGGGTATTGTAATTATGGTTGCAATAAAGTAATATTGTCATAAATTATCACAATACAATTTTTGTACTTTAAATGACAATTTTAAATGAGTTTTGGCATTTACTGTCTGTTGTTTTTGTTTCTTCTGGTAACTTATTTGCAGAAAATATTTCACACCCTTATTTTATTAGTTTTTTTTAGAAATTTAAGAAATGAAATAAAACAAGCAGCAATAGTCTTATTTTGCTACTTGGTACAGTGCAATAGCAACATAAGAGTGTGTCGTTTTGTAGAAAACAAGAAAAGAAAAATTATGTAATAATATTTATATATATTTGTTTTGTAGGAATCTCAGTGAGCCTCTGATGACCTTCAGTTTGAACAGAGAACTCATCTTGGCTGCAAGTAAGGCTTGGACCTTTACACTTAGGGCAAAGAAGCTGGTCCTTGTAAGAATTATGGTTTTAATTGTGTTTTAATTAATATATTTATAGAAAAAAAAAACTATGTGCAGTAACCTCTGGAGACCAGACCATGCTATTTGGACTGTCTTTCTTCATTTTCAACCTTTCTTGAAATCCTTCAGTTTCTGTGTACAAACTGCTCTTTTTAGTTCAAACTAGTTGTTTTTTTGTAGGATTCTCTGGAGTGTGCAGTTCAGTTTCAGAACCTTTATATTCCCTAAACGTTTTTGCATTGTTTTCAACCTGTGTTTCAGGCCATTGTCTTTTTTGAAAGGTCTATTTATTGGTTTTTGGGGGAAAACATAAAAATTTAGAAATGTATTGTCCTGATGTTTACCAGAATACACTGTTCTGGAACTTCAGACTAGCGACAGTCCAAAAACATGAGCAATACCCCAGGACAGCATCAGGTGTTTCAGTGCTAAACATGGTCAGCTTCAGTCTCTCTCTCATCTTATTGTCAGTAACACTTTGCCAGTTTGCTCACTGGCAGCTATCATAGGGCATCTTTGTATGTTCGCTTCCAAATAACCTGTGAGTAGGGAAATGGTGTTTGATGGATGATTCTGCAACCAGACATTGTTAGTCTTTAACTGATCATTGTGTTCTTTTTAATTCACCAGAATCTAAGATATTGTCTCAGTAATAAGAATATAAGTTTATGCCTTGTGGCCTGGCAAATTTGTAAATATTCCAAGTGTTGTAAACACTTTATTATTGCCCTGACATCGCTTATTGGGTACGTCTAGCATTTTATGGATGATTTACATCCATAAAGTGAGATGTGTGGGTTTACAATCCCAAGTCTCTTCTGCTTTGACAGTTCTTTGTAATATCCCATGCCAATGAATGATGAGACTGTTACAAGTTCATTTGTATAACTCTGTGAAACATAAAGTTATGCCCAAAATTGGAAAATTTAATTTATTGGAGAATTTAAGTAAATACATTCTACACGTGTATTTGGAAATATATTTATTATTTGATAAATGTGCTTTATTGGTTGATTCCATTTTTTTTTACCTCATTTAAAACAAACTTAAAAAAAGATAATTTTTAAATATAAAAACTGTGCTCTGTATTTTTCTCATCTTTTGCCTACTTCTGTGTAAATGGTGTCAATAACTCTGAAGGTGACCATAGTTTTTTCTTTTCCCTCTTTGGTTATACAGTTTTCCAGCATTACTGCAGCATTTACTGTCAGTTTGGAATTAATTGACGGTAGCACAAGTTGTATTGTTCTGAATCTGTATTACACTCCATGGGTTTAAAATAACACAGTGACTATGAGTTTGAAGTTCAGATTGTAAGCTTTAGTTTGAGTATTTTTCTCTTTTTTGAGTACAATGTGTAGGGCATTACACCTCCTGCTGACACAGCGTACCCCATTTTAGGGTGGTACCATGTGTAATACTTTCAGTTTAGGATATGCAGGTGTTCTCAGTTAATGAAAACTTTCCAAAGCAGGCAGACACTGTATTTGCTTGCAGAAGTGTACTCTGGGATATTATTTACAGGTTAAAAGACAGCATCTCAAATTGTGGCACTTTCAGAGCAGCTTTGCATGCACACAGATTTTTTCCTTTAAATGACTGTTTACAAACTCATAATACCTCTTCCAACAAAATTTGTGTGTTCGCTTTGCTTTTTGTTTTCTGGTTGAAGAAAAAGGGCAGAAATATTTGCAGTGTCTCTATTCCCTGTAATTTCATTTGAAACTTTAAATTTATATTCCCTCATCTGTATTTTTATTCCAAATAAACATGTTTTTGAATAGCTTTTAATAGAGACAGATGGTTACATATCTATCTCAGCTTGTATGAGTCTGAGTTAAAGTATGTTTTTTATAGTGCCACATAAAAGGTTAGCAGTCCTGTCCTAAATGTTTTACTCAAAAGGATCATTCTCTATTCATGCACATCAGGTATATGTTTCCTGTATGCTTCCAAAACGTAATATAGAGTTTAGAGTGTGTGTATGTTCACCTTATGAAGAAAATTACAATAAATTATTTAAATGTTGAATTTCAATAACATTGATCCAGACTTTACAGTAGAACCCTAAAGTAGATGTTTGTAATATGAAATATGTATTTTCTGCCTAATTTGTAGAATCGGAAAACCTCGACTATCGGCTGGGTGCCATCCACTCTCTCGTCTATAAGATTCCGGATAAAAACCGTGAAATGCTGCACCTCCTCATTCGCCATTTGGTCAAGTATGTACCTGTTTGGGTTTGCTGTAGAGTACAGGCACAATACTGTACTACTTTTGTTCTTCCTATAAGCCAAGATGCTTGATTTAATTTTGGGAAATGAAAAATAGGACTAGGACAGTACTCATGGGGTACTCATGTATACATTATTTTCACAGCTTGAACGGAACTATTATAGTTATGTACCTTTAGGAACCTGTTTCTGAATGGATAATGCTTGTTTCTTCTGTATGCATAATATATTGAATACTAACATACAAAATTTTGAACTCTGTTTTATAAAAATTAGCAAATGATATACAAAGTGGTGTTTTAGGTTCTTTTGATGCCTCCCCTCCATTGTGGCTTCTAGCCAATCTGGCGTAAGTGAGTCGTTAGTAAGATAGACTGAAGACTTGATTGTTGTAACACCTTACCAGGTGGGCCTTATATATATTTGCGACAAAGCTCGGATTTGTAGAAACAGGCAAATAATTTTTAACCCCTAAAGACTGACTTAAAACATAATAAAGATTTACTTGTCGATCATCATTGAGGGGTTTGCGCCTAGTGAAATGCAGTACGTGACTTATTTTAAACTTAAGTTTCAGTATAAGATGTTTATCTGCATCCTCATATAAGACACATTTATCTCCTATCCAGTATTTATTTAGGCTTGTACTGATGCTGATTCTGTTTTGGCATAACAAAATGCTTGGCAAAAGCTTGACAGTATTGGGTATTTGAATTCTTAGAGTTAAAAGCTGTTGACAGGCCTGCTCTGCCGCTTCACAGCAACCACTGAACTTCCCTTCTTTACAAAAGTACATGTTTACTTCCCATCTGCAGTGTCTGTAGCCACAGCAGTGAGAATCTGATGACACCGTCCAACATGGGCGTCATCTTCGGGCCCACGCTCATGCGGGCTGAGGCGGAAACTGTGGCAGCCATGCTCGACATCAAGTTCCAGAACATTGTCGTTGAGATCCTGATCGAGGACCACCAGAAGGTGAATTCCAGAGCAGAGCTTGAGTAGAGCAAGAAGTACAACAAGAAGAGCTCATCTGAATGGATAATACTCCATAGAACATAGCCTTTAGAAATGCAACCAGCCTTCCTAGTGTTACAGGAGCTGGTTTCTGAGTGTTTGCCGTCCATGTACTGTTCATTTTGCTCCAAAATTTGATTTTATTAATAAACAATGTGAAGTACAGTGGATCTTAAAAGTCTGCAAACCCCTGTTAAATTGCTAGTTTTCATGATGGAACAAAAAGTTGAAGATCCCATCTTATTTTTTCTCACATTTAATATGCAATGTAGTGCAACCAACAAAAGTAAGAAACAAATGGAAACAGGAAACACATAAAATGACCTGGTTACATGCACCCCTGTGTTAAAATAACATTTGCTCATAATACAATTCTTTGTCTTTTTGGCTAAGAGTCTATCAGCCTTATGATTTCACATGTTGATTAGACAATTTTATTCCACGTTTCCTTGATTAAAAAAAGCTATCTTTGAAGTTGTAGGGGGCCCTCCTGTGCACAGCCTCATTCAAATCATTCCACAGCTTTCTGATGGGACTGATGTCTGGGCTCTGACTGGGTCATTCCACTCCATTGATCATCTTCATACCAAGCCATTCCTTTGTTGAGATGGATGGGTTTTGGGAGGTTCTTCACCTTCAGCTTTCTAACAGCAGCCTACAGGTTTTGTTCCAAAATAGAGAAACATTTGGAGCTTTCCTTGACTCCCTCTAGTTGACCCGGAGCCCCAGTCCCAGCTGAGAAGAAGCAGCCCCAGAACACGATGCTGTCACCACCGTGGGTGTGCTGCTTTAGGAGATGAGCTGCCTTGTCTTTGTGCCAAACATTTTATTGAATTATGGCGAGGTATTTGACAATAATAATAGTATAATATCCTACGAATTTCACCTTTGAAAATATTGTATTTTTCATTTTGAGTAATTTTATCAAGGGGATTTTTTTTTCCATTTTTGTGCCTGAAATCATTCCAGACTGCACACAGAACATGGGGGGGGGGGCGAGGATTATGTAGAGTCTTTTCAGTTTTTTTTTTTTTTTTTTTCTTCCTGAGCCACTTCCATCCCTGTAATTTGGAACATGAGTTTGAATGTGATTGAGTAATTCTCTACACAGCCATGTGTCCCATTTGCAGACTTATGCAACCAGGTTATTTTATGTTTTCAGTTTTTCTTGTTTATCACAAAATGTTTCCATTTGTTTTTCATTTGGCTTTGTAAATCGCAGTTTCTCATTAAAGGCAGGAGAAGATCCGATTTAATTTACATCACAAAGACCTGCAATTTTAAAAGGGTTCTGTATATTTTTTAGGTCTACTGTACTAACTATTACAAAAATTTACTTACTTAATCCATAATGCTTTTTTCTGTATTTGTCACATTTGTTTAAATGGACATTGATTACTGCATAAATGAAGCAGGACATTTCACTGTACTAATTCAAATTAAGTATCTTGCTCTAGGATTCTAAAACACAGCCCTTCGTGGTGCTGGTCTAAAACCTTAAGCTTCATACAGTTTGCTGTAATATAGTAATTCACTGTGTGGAATACAATCAAAATGTTGTTAAAAATTGCCACCAAATCAGAAAATGGCACTTTACATGGTGGTGTAAAAGCTTAGAACTTAAAATGTACACCCATGCTCCTTACTCATAGTTTCCAAATGTCCGTCCGTGATTTAGCATAAGAATGTGTTACAATATTAATGCAGTGTGCTCTCAGAATATAACAAAAGTGCCTTTTGTCTAAGAACATTTTAGTCTCTTCAAAACAAAACTTTAACTGTTTGTCTAAATCGGAAGACTGAATATTCTTGTGAAGTTTGCTTGTTATCATTATTTTTTAAATTTATGGTTGTAATATAGTTTTTTTTTTTTTAGATTTTCAGCTCTGCGCCAGAAGACAGTTCAGCCCCACCGTTGCCTCCTCCCAGGGTCAACCCAAGAAAGCGTCAGCCAATCACCATTTCTAAGCGACCACCTCGACCCCGCCCTGCTTTCAATCCCACTTTAAGTGACATCACTGATGGTACATTTCAATTGAACAGCATTGTTAATATATCATTCCAGCACTGTTAAGTAAATTATTAAATAAAACCAAATGTCTTGCACTCAAATCCCATTGGGCAGTTAAACCATAGGTGCATTTTTTTTTATGTAGCTAATATGTCGAACAGCATCTGGTCACAGGGAATGGACACAGAGACTGAGCCACAGGTTAGCCCAGTTCCCCTACAGCGAACCAAACTGGCCAACTGCAGCTCCCATCCTAGTGCAAGAGAGATGGCTCAGAAACAAGTCCTGGTTCCCAAGCCCAACACTCGCTTGGAAAGGCACTCAGACTCAGATGTGTCAAAACTGGTGTCCAGACTGCAGGACGGCAGTCAAAGGACAGACAACACCACGTCTAATGGGAACGGGGGCGTAATGGTGAACAGGGCTGCATCGTTTCAGATCAGGAGGCCTGCTTTTCCACTTACAGAGACTGCTAAGGAAGGTACACTAGCAGCCTCCGTTTCTTGCATTCCTTCAGTTTTGCTCTTAGTTGAAGATGAGGCTTGAACGATTTCAGGCTAAATTTTCCTTTTGCAGCGCTGCCTGTTCTAGGGGATGCCAATGATGTGTTCAAGGTGAGGATGCAAGCAGAGAAGCATGCCATTAGTAGACCACTTGTGAGACCACCTGACCCTCCAGTCCGATCTCCCACACCTCAGAAAAGTCCAAACCAGGAAGCCGCTGACACCATGCCACCAGCATCTTAGTGAGTAACCTCAGTAACCCCTCACGAAGTCCCTTTACCTCTGCATGTTCTCATGAAAATCCAGTCGTGAGTCATTTCCTCAGTTTGCCTTTAGGTGTGTTCCTGTTTTATAGGTAGGCTTGATTTTAAGTAACATTTCTTGGCTTTTTCAAGCATGACATTCAGTGACAAATGTTTCTGTCTGTTAGTATTAAATTCTTAAATATTAGTTTGGATAAGGTGGTGTTTATTAAAATACTACTTGCACAGGCAGTCCCTGGGTTAGGAACAGCTGACTTTTGGACTACTTGTAGTTATAAATACACTGCCTTAAACAATATTATATTAAAATGTTGAGTTAAATGCAGTGGTTCATAATAATGAAAGCATGGCAAGGTAAAATATATACTAGGTTATACTAAGATAAACATTTGACTAACTGGCACTAAATATAGCCGTATGTACCTGTTCGGACAGACTTAGGAACCGATGTCATTCATTCCTGGGGACTGCCTGTATATATGAAAATTGTACATCAATGTCAATGTCCCTAAAATGTACGAACAGAGCATTTCGCACAGAAATTGTTGTCTGATGCCTATTCTTTTAGACATTTTATTATTTATAGTGTGTTTGTAGAAGTATCATGGGTATGGCATGGTGGTCCAGTAGGTAGTGCCATTGTCTTGCACCTGTGGGGTCGTTGTGTCAGGAAGTGCATCTGGTGTAAAAACGTGCCAAGTCAATGTGTGGGTGTGTCCGCTCAGTGCTGGTCAATCTGTTGTCCCCATCCCCCCATGAGAAGCAGGAAAGTGTCACAATGACGTCTTGAAATTTTCTTGTTAAACCATACTGAACACTACAAAATACAGTATTTTGTGTTGGTAAGAACTTGTTCGGTGCGTTGCGCTTAGAAACTTCCTATGTCGTTATTAGCAGGTAAAAATTTTATGCAGTTGTGTTTTAAGAGTTCTTACTGGTGGTATGTTAATTTAGGTTTATAATACTGTATTTTAATTTGGCTTCCCATTTCAGAAGAAGCAGTGTACTCAACACAGCTTATACTGTTGAAATGTGAAACCTAGTTAATGTGGCAAGTTCTTCCAAAAGTTTATTTAAACATAGCACCAGATTATTACTAGTTTTAAGAATGGTAAATACAGTTTTTAAATTGTACAAATCTGGAGTTTTTAATCTCATTACAGAGAACTAGCAGTAATAAATGTTTTGTAGCGTAAATGATTGTTTTAACTAATCCTTTTTTGCTTGTTAATGCCACATATGATACCCCCTGCTGCAGCGTGGTTATCTCCAGTTGTCAGTGTTATTGATTTTAAGATAAATAAGATGTCTACAGCTGAGATTACACAGACACACACACACACACACACGTTGCTACATCCTTGGAGTGATCAAGGAGATAAAACTCAATTCTGCTGTGGTCAGATAACAAGATAACAACCATAATTTTAAAATTTCTGTGTTTATAAGGTGAAATGAAGTGAATAACGTAACTACTGTTGAACTGAAATGTTATTCGTTCCTGCTTTTCCCATAGTGTTGCTTCGAAAACAAAGTTTTTTGAGAATGCATCACGGCAAAGCAAAAGGTAAGCGATCCCTGCTTCAAACTTTGAATAGAAATCAAACCAAGCTAAACCAAAATAGCTAATGCATGCCTCAGATTCAAGGCTTGTGCAAACTGGTCCACCAGGTAGGTGGTTAAGAGGAGCCCACCCCCTGTACTGTCTCTATGTGTACCTTTCTGTATTCAGCATCCATAAATTCAGTTAAAATTATACTAATAGACAATAAAAAAAACAAAGAAAAACAAAGACTAGACCTGAAAAAGCTCAGATTTTCATCCAGGATGGCAACAGAGTAGGCAAAGAGGCACAGAGCACAGAACTGTATAGCCCTAATACTTGTGTTGGTGAGGACATTTAAGTGAGTCACGGGGCTAATTGTTTGTGTGCTAACAAAAGGGTGCGTTCCAATTGAAACTCATCCCGTGCAAACCTGCCCCTCAGACCCAAAACTTGGTGACTTTATTTGTAAAGAGTGAGTGTTTTTGATTTCATAGTTACTGTGAAATAGGGCCAACAGACTGACTGTTACTTATCTCTGCCAGCACTCTGTGATAGTTATTATGACTATTCATGTTTTGCATATGAATGAACACTACAAATGTTATGTTAGCCAATGTGATTTCTAAAGTTTTAACACTTTTTGTTAAAAAGTAAAGCATAAATATTTTTTATTTATGCTTTACTTTTTAACAAAAAGTGTTAAAACTTTTTGTTAAAAAGTAAAGCATAAATATTTTTTATTCAAACCAGAAAAACATATATGAAATGTATATTTTTAATGAGTTTTTTTTTTCCTTTGGTCTTAGGGTCATGACATGATTAA
This sequence comes from Chitala chitala, assembly GCA_025773905.1. NCBI lineage: Eukaryota > Metazoa > Chordata > Actinopteri > Osteoglossiformes > Notopteridae > Chitala > Chitala chitala. The sequence goes on along the minus strand of JABJVR010016188.1, from coordinate 5,696 downwards.
AGAGGATGTATATATTTTTGAGTACTAAACACTGATTGGTTTTAGTGATCTGCAGTAAAACACAGCTGATGTGAATGCTGTCCGTTTTCAGTGTTGTGATCTGTTTTTTCGCACTGCAGTTTGCTACCTTCAGCTTCTCCGCCTGCTCTGGCCAGCTCAAGGGAGGAGGTGTGTGGTGTGTCTATTTTGTGCCAGATCAATCCGTTTTCTGTTGTCTTTGGAGGTGACGGTGTGCCAAGGCAGTAATTGCTTGTGTCCAATGCTTTGATGTCACTAACCAGTCTTTAAAAACACAGGTGCTTGAGCTGTTGTTTTTTTGCAATAATTTTTGTTTTTTTGTGTCACCTTTGCATTTTTGGCAGGTCGTTTATAGGTCTGAAGTAGGCTGTACAGTTGTGGCTCGTCCAACATGTTCTGCTTTGTTACGGACAGATAGATGACTAGTGAACATCAGCAGCATTAATGCCAGCACTCTCGATCACTGCACAAAGGCAGCATGAAAAGAGCGATGAAGCGATTGCACCTGTCCGCTTCTCCTCGTTTGTACTGAAACACTACCTCATTGCTAAATGTGACCCATTTTCTCCTTTTGTTTGAGTTTTCTCTTTCAGTTTATTGATACACCAGTGGCGATTTAATTCCCTGCATGCCCGTGCATGAGTCTGAAGTTCAACTTCCACAGGTTACCAGTAGTGGTTATTCTAAAACCTACAGGCGCTGATAGTCTGTTTTGTGTTTTCACCTTAGAGTTTAAAATGAAGCTGAACTTGGAGCTTCTCCTGCAGCTGCTAATGCCATTCTTGGAGCTCGAAGACCAGGATTATGTCATCTCAGAAGAGACAGCTTTGGACACTGAACTGTTCCTGTATCCTCACATGATGCAGCCATAGTTGAGGACCGTAAAGCATGTTCCATCACACAAACACATCATGGCTTTATCTGATTTCACTGAGACTATAAATACCCTTGTTGGGCATTGTAAAACAGGTGCTCTTATGTTTTTGGATTTATTTTTGTTTTTGTATGCGTTTTTAAGGGATATGTCAGTATAGTCTAGTATGTTCCACTTTTTCTTGACAATCCGTGGTCTTGCTTGAATAGAAATGTTATTTCTTTACATGATTATCCTGAGTCTTTATTCTGTGAAACGAGAATGTTCTGCATCTGTAGCTCTCGTGTATGTACATCCTGAGAACGTGTGTAAAATATATCCACGTCACATGTTTTGAAGGCCTTGAAATTAAAAAGGCCTTGAAATTTAAATTTTTAGTGGCGCATCACAGCTCAGAGTAGTGAAGAAGGCACTGGAGAGGGACTGAAAGGGAAATGGCCATACAGAAAGGACTGGCCTAATGCAGCACAACATGGACTCCCTAAGAAACAGAAACATTTTTTTTTTCTACTTTGGTATTGGTTTTACACGTGGTCCTAGTTCTTGTTATGTAAACCTGTATATGTGGGGTTGGTGTCCCTCATATTTTTCTCCCAGTTAACAGAGCACTTATATATTCCTATTATTTTCTTAATTACAACTACACTTTTATTTTAACGTTTCTGAACAATTTAAAGCTCAATTAAGTTTAAAATATAACCTGTTTAAGAAACGTGTGGTCACTAACATGTTTTGTTCTTTGTTTGTCTTCCTTTTAAAATGTGAATGTGAAAATAAAACGTTTTGGTCAAGTAAATAAAGTGTTTCTTATTGAGCTGAGCAGTTCCAGCTCACCGTTGTAGTAGTAAGTTTGAGTCTGACTGTGTGTGTGCGTGCGTGTGTGGAGTGTTCACATGTTCTTTATGCATGTCTTGGTGTGACACTTCGCCCCACACTCCTGAGTGTTTGTCAGGGCCTTTTTTAGGCTGCCCCCTACCTTGCACCCAGTGCTACAAGGAATCTGCTCCAGGCCAACTGCAACCCTGTTCGCAATAAGCAGTTTGAAAGTCAGAATTAAAAATGCCGAAGAAATTATGAAAACCCTTAAAATGCTACATAGAAATTCACACACGGCTACGACCCTCTGGCGTTACCGCAGTGTTGTGGCACAGCTGCAGTGGCTGACTTGCCATGTAGTACTGTCATTAGATGCTCATTTTCTGTTCACATTTGTCTGAACTGTTTTTCGGAGCCACATTCTCTGCTTCACTTTCCTCTTTGTTATTCCGTCTGTCTGCCCAGAATGCTTCATGTATAATAGATTTCCTGGAACCTACATTACTTTTCTTTTGATTTTAACCTCTGTTTAGTTTTTTTTTTTTTTGTTAAGATTCTGGGTGACACATACTTTTAAACGCTTATTTACAAAATATTTTTATGCTTATTTGTGCATACTGGGTTCACTGCATATTCAATATTTAAAGCCATTTACAAAATTATGGTTAATAAGTCATTTAGGTTGGAAACTTGATAATTAGTCAACAATGATAGTCATAAATTATTATGAGCAGACCACCCAAACAAGCTTGACTATTGAAAATAAAAATTTGGCACCAGTAATTACCAAGGCAGCCTTTAGAAAAAAAAAATCGAACTTGTAAAGCACTCAAACTTTAAGGTGGCTGAATTTACAAATCTGATTTTAGGAGCAGATCAGTTACACCTGCAAATTTGTGTGCTTCGGTTTTTGTGACTTGTATAGCTAATTTTGTTGGCCTATTTTGGGTAGTTATATTAATGTTAGGGTATTTTGTAACGAGGTCATGCATTTTGAAACTTACACTATTTAAGGTCAGATATCTTATTCAATTGTACAATAACAAAATCCTATTGATCAGTAATGTAGACACATAAAAAGCCCAGAGATGTTAAGTCAGTTGAGCTGTTTTTCTTTAAGTGATTTGTTATTGAGTCCGTATATACGGTAACATACTTAACAGGTTTAACATGTTTTTTTTTTCTTCCACACTGCTGACAATACAAATCCGCTTACATTACATGGTACAATCTACATATGTGATACATTTAAGAGATGTAGTTATTTTAGATCAGAGCTTGATGGTTAGTTATACCTGTAATTATTTAATTAGGTATTCATTTAGTATGTGTGTATACAAATACATACATACACACAAAATATAGCATATACATTTTTTTGATATTTCAATTATTAAATATTTTTGATCATTGCTGACATTTTTGTATTTTATTAGTGAAGATAATTTTAGTGTTCAATATGAAGTTATTACCTTGCATCTAATAAATTCAAGGAGAACTGGCACAATAATTAAAACAGGGAAAATTATATTAGACAAATATTTTTTTCTCTTCTTTCCAAATCATGGTCTTTTATGTCCTGAAATGAAAAATAAACATGTTGTATTTGAAACTGTATAAATATGTTGATTTTACTTTATTAATTTTATCTCCAGATCCATTTTAAAGTAATAAGTCTGGGAAAGTGCTGGTAATATGACCTTTTTAAAAGCTATATTTAATTCTCTTTAAATGTTGTTTTATGCTTCAATGTAATTCCTTCCTCTGTTGGCACTGATATTGTTTTGCTCTGAATTTATTGCTGACATTTAAATATTGAACAGAAGCTGTTTTGTGTTGCTTCTACAACAATATAACTTTTAAATATAATTAAAAATTAGCTTAAATGTATTCCTATCTTAGTGTGCTACATTTCATCTTATTTGTGGAAACTACAAGAAAAAAATTTTTCCGCTAAAATGCTGACGTATTTTTATAAGTTGTCCTCATGGATTTGTAGGAGATGTTAAGCTCAGTTATCTTTTTTATTTCCAAGTGGCACATATCTGTAATTTCATATTATTTACATTTCAGTGAAGTCGTATTAGTTGGATTTGCTTCTCCAATGTTTGTCTTGAGTCTAAAGATTAATAGAACTTGTGCCTCAGAATTCACAATGACATATTAAAGCAAAACTTGAAAAATTTCGGATTCTTAAAAAAACGTCAACTTTTGTTTTACAACATCATGTACCCAGACTGTCATATGCACTATTCATATAGTACTGTTTAGGTTGAGCTGGCAGAGGGGTGTTATGAAGAGATGCTGATGATACATTATGATATTCATTTGTTTTATTAATATGAGAATCTGCAATGTACAGGTTAAAAAAGATGCATGCTGGGACTGACACGGAGGCACTTAAAGTTATTACTACTGAAATTGTTTAATAAACATTTGGTCAAAATGTAGTGTGTAATATTGCCTAATTATTACTGTATTGAAAACAACCACTGGAAACATAATTTTAATAAATCACAGCAGAATATTTATTTTAATGGGTTAATGAGAATTATTTCTGTTTGAGTACGGTTGCCAACTGCTGTGGTAGTCAGGTTGTTTTGTTAAAATTCTATTTCAGCTGCAGTGGTGAATAAAAGTGAAAAGGGGCCATTGTGACAAATGATGTGTATTGTGTTCTAAGCTCTTTGACCTCTAGTCACATGGGTTTGTACAACTGCTGTGACTTTCACAGTTGCCAGGCAACTAATATTCTTTATTCCTCTTCTTTTTCCAACTTTGAAAAATGTGTATTTAAAAGAACCTTTAAGAATACAGCAGCTCTCCCAACTTCAGTTGATAAAATGAGAAACGTCAGTGATGAATTTCCACAGATTTGGGCTGTGTTTATTCTTTAAGTGCCACTAGACACTGACAGTGTAGGTGTAATCCCTTATCTCTGTGCCTGACAACTCAAGGCATGAATACAAGGTTTTTACTGGCACGCTGTCCCTAAGCAGCAGATGAACCTGAGTACTGTACCTGCTCACAACCCTGGCCAACAGTTCTGCTCTTTGTTTAGCAACACATGTCCAGCTGCAGTTAGATGATAGCTTGCAGGTCAGCACTTTAATAATAATAATAATAATAATAATAGATAAAAATCACCAGGAATTACTGCAATGAAACCACAGAAGTTCTCATTTGATCATTTCAATTCAATTCAATTCAATTTTTTATATAGCGCCTTTCAGAACAATGTGCCTCAAAGCACTTTCCCCTTACCTCATAGACAGACAGGGGCGATTGTCACTGTCTTAAATGTGAAGACCCACTGGTTGGCATATCAGAGGCCAGTCTAGTACATAATACTGTTTTTTATGCTCAGGGGTGTCAAGCAGCATCAAAGGCCAGCAGGGCAGGTTTGTTATGGCCCAGGGGTGGGCCCGTCATTACCTCCAGTCTAACCCATTGTACAAGTAACAAGTAAAATTTGACGTTGGATACAGCTTGCCTCTAGATATGTTCACTTAAATATGGCTAAAATGTGTTTTTGTTAAAAACATTTATTAGCAGGGGCATGTAAATATTTCATTTTACATATTTTGGATCAAGATCACAAGGGATATATTTGTGGCTCTTGGGACCTTGATTTCCTAATGAAATGCGAAATTTACTTTCATCTGAAAAGAGGACTTTGGACCACTGAGCAGCAGTCCAGTCCTTTTTCTCCTTAGCCCAGGTAAGACGCTTCTGACGTTTTCTCTGGTTCAGGAGTGGCTTGACACAAGGAATGTGTCAGTTGTAGCCCGTCCCCTGGACACATCTGTGTGTGTTGTAGCTCTTGAAGCACTGACTCCAGCCGCAGTCCAGTCCTTATGAATCTCCACCAAATTATTGGATGGGCTTCATTTGGAAATCAAGGTCCCAGAGTCTGGAGGAAGAGTGGTGAGGCGCAGAATCCAAGTTACTTGAGGTCCAGTGTGAAGTTTCCACAGCCGGTTATGAT
>JABJVR010016128.1:6916-41561 GCA_025773905.1 Chitala chitala | reverse complement strand
AGGGCTTGAGGGAGGCAGGATATGAATGGTAGGTAGAAGCTGGGGAGTGTCTTGGAAAGGGGGGGGTTACATTCGCTGGAGATAGTTAATGGCTAAGTGGCGTCATCAAGCTGAAACCGAATATCCCATTTGCTTCCCCTTAGGTTCTGTTTCAGCCGACTCCCTGGACAAAGCTGAGAGAGAGAGAGAGAGAGAGAGAGAGAGAGGGTGAGGCAGAGAGAGAGAGGAAGAGAGAAAGAGAGAGTGAGTGAGTGAGAGAGAGAGAGAGAGAGAGAAAGGAGACCAAGAGAGAGAAAGAGCGAGTGAGTGAGAAAGTGAATGAGAGCGAGATGAGATAATGTGGGGCTATGAGAGGTACGTCCTAAAATTTTCAGCACTGTGAAGAAGGGAAGCAAACGTCTGAAAAAAGGAATAAAATAAAAAGCGGGGTAGAACAGAGAGGAAATGGTAATGATAGAGCTTGATGCTGACAGATAAGCCTGAACGCTGGATGTGATGACACTGTTTGATACTGCTTGCTGTGGCATCTCTGCTTTGAACACAGTAAACTCCTAACACACTGTTCTAAGTTACAGTATTGCCTTTTTGTGTCTAAAACAATTTATTTTTGACTGGTCCTCACCTTTTGTTAATTTGGTTATAAACTCCAGGGTAAAATACAACAGAAGACACAATTAAACTGAAGTTACTCAGAGGTTAATCCTCAATATTATTGTTATTTTTTTAGTTTTTAATAATCCAACACTAGTAACGTTTCCAAATGCAGAAAATCATGACTACACTTGTGGCAGGGTTTGAATATTGAAATTAAATTAGCTCCTTCTTATATAATCGTTTTACTGGTATTATTCTATGGTTAATTATTGAAAAGTTACAACTAATTCATTAACTGGCATGGGCTTCATGAACCAACAGTGATTGGTGTGGTTTAAAGAGAAGCATTTCATGTTAATTCAGAATGTATTTTCTGCTACATCTGTACAATAACCTTTGTTACACATTTAAATATCATGCACATAAACTATACAACATCAACTCCCATCCTGTCACTGGATAAACTGTCAGGATGTTGTGATGGATGCAAGACATAACATTTGAAATTTTTAATCATTATTGTTTTTCATCATTGTGATTATTGGGTATTTTTTGTATATGCCTAAAGATAATGGGAACATTTTCACTTGAACATAAAGGCAGACAAGTTTTCCGTTCTTGTGAACATGAACGCTGTGGGTTCTACTTGGCTTATGAGCTGACTGCTGAGGACCCACAGCACAGCCACAACTCCTTCAAAGTACCTTCCTGGGAACATTTTTTTCCTGAAATGCCTACATGTGTTAGACTAAGTAGACTGACTCAAATAACAGGAAGCATCTTCTATAATCTGTAGCTTTGTGTTCTTAGCAGATATACACTCTCCTGTAGCCTGTACTCCTGTGTTTTGAGCAGATCTATACCCTCCCATGCACATGTAGGGATTTAAAGCAGTTACTTCAACACCAGTAATCCCATTGCTTTTGTTGTGCATATGCTGCTGCTGTGGATGAATTTTAGTGTGCAGTTTCACAGTCGAGATTTTGGTGTTTGTGTGTGTGTGTGTGTGTGTGTGTGAGCTTCAAACGGGTAGCTGTTTGTAGCCCTGCACAGAGACCCATAACCTCTTTCTCAGGCACTCGATAAGCGCACGAGAAGGCTTTCACATGGAGAGGGTGGAGAATCAGCTGCGCCAGATCTGCCCGTGTCAGGATCAATGGTAAACGACCTGCTTAATGACCGGGCACACAGCTGACAAAGTCATCTATTTCTGCAGGCAGGGCCTGCACAACCCTCTGGTGTTCATGATGTTCATGTGGCCTATGTCGGTGTGCATATGTGTATGTGTGTGTGTGTGTGTGTGTGTGTGTGTGTGTGTGTGTGTGTGTGTGTGTGTGTGTGTGTGCATGTGCGATGTCCACATATGCTCTTCAAGCCCTCACAGGTAGCACAGCCACACTTCCTGCAGTGCTGACAACATTCCTGCAGCAGAAGCTAATCTGTGGTGGCCAGTTTTAAACAGGGCACAGATTGTCAGAGTTTCACCCTCAGTGATCCTGGTCACACAGCGCATTGCTGTGACAACACAGCACACGGTGCCTTACTTCTGACTTTGGCACCGACAGACAGTGCCACCAAGCCTTAAGATTTGTGCAGACAGTGCATAGTTGCATGAACACAAACACCATCTGTGGCCAATCAGAAATGATGCAAAGCTCTTCAGTACCTCCAAACGCCTCGGTTCCATGCCTGTTGAGTCATGACCCCACCCCCCGTAATTGTTGCTGATATTCTGCCGAAGTATCCGTGTTCCATTAACTGACCGGAGCTCGTTGATTGGCTCTGGCCAGCCCTTGAAATAGCAGGGCTGGCTGCCGGCCAGCGGCTCATTTCCTGTAGGTTTGAGAGCCTCCAGCCGGTTAAGCTGGAGATGCATTTCCTGACTGTGTATAAAATTTTTATTAATGGCGGAGAGAGTGCATCTGTGAGGCCCGCAGGCTGCTGCCGCTGACGACCGGGAGGAAGAGGGAGTGACGGATCGAGCCGAGGACTGGGCAGATTCGAATGTGATGGAGTGGTGGTGGCGATGGTGGTGGTGGTGTGTGTGTGTGTGTGTGTGTGTGTGTGTGTGTGTGTGTGAGAAAGAGAGAGGGAGAGAGAAAAAAGAAAGAGGGAGAAAGAAAGAAAGAAAGAAAGAAAGGGTGGGAGGGAGAGAGAGAGGGAGATAGTGGAAGAGAGGCAGAGAGGGGGGGGGGAGAATAGATAATTCCATCACAGTGGAGAAAGATGAGCTCAGTCATCCTTACACCACAGGCACAGATATAAGGTGAAGGAGGGTGAGAGACACAGTACTAAAAGAGGTCACATGTGAAGAGCAACAGTGCACTACTCCAGCACACATAGGTGCTGAGACCAGAACGAGGGGTGTTGAATGCTGGGGCTGTCTGTAAGTGAGCACAAACTCTTCTCACCATGACTTCCATTTTGACTATGACAGTGAAATGGCGATGATGTTATGGCTCTGATGATTTCTTTAAAAGGAGTTAGATCAGGCCACTGCCTCAGTTAACACTACCAGCTCACTATATCAGCGCTTTCCATGGAAGCAGGATTACTTTAGCACTTCATATCAATGTCTATTTATATACACTGTCTATATATACAGAATGAAGACATTTGGCCTGTGCAGTGTATTGTCAATACAGGCGGTCAGATTATAAACACCCATTTTTATGATTGACCTTACATATCAGCAAGGGCTTACCAAGCCTGAATCATGTCCATCTGGAGCAGAAGTGACAGCGTGCATCAAGGGAGAGAGCTGGAGCCTGGAGACACTAACCAGAAAACACACACACCAGCGCAGCACAAGTGCGGTGTGTCATGCTCTTTGCACTGGCACAGGGGTGTTCAGGTTAACATTACAGAACCACACCACGGCGGCAGCTCTTATTAACAGTGGAGCGCAGAAACAACTGGACAGACCTTCCGTCTAAGGAAATGCGGCGCTTTTCACTGCAACAATTTTCTGGACTTCTCGCCGCTATGCTCTGGGTCACTTTGAGGTTATGGGTGCAGTTGTAATCGTTTAGTGTTGTGAAATAACAGAAAAAGCAAACAGATATCAGGCAGCCTTGGGGTTTAAGGCAGAGACGTGTAACCAAATTGTTATGAGTTAAAGACCCAAGAGGCAACCTTGAGTAATACACTCAACCTGAATTACCTCAGACAAATATCCAGTTGTAAAAATGAGTGGACACTAAAAGGTCTGTTATAATCAAATTATTAATTTTATAGTACAGTATTAATCCCAGAGGGAAATTATTTTTCTGCATTTGACCCATCCCCTGAGTGGAGCAGCCATAAGTGGCACCCAGGGAGCTAGCACTGTCTTACTCAAGGACACACCTGGCTTTGTGGGATTTGAAGCAAGAGACTTCCACATCCCAGCCTGATGTTCTGCCCATTCAGCCACCAGGCCACTCAACTTTAAGAAATGAAGTGTTTGTTCTGGTGAACAGTACAACTCGATCACCTCCAGGCCATTTCAAAATAACAGCTATCTCTTTGACACATCTTATTTAGTCACATTTTTCCATACATAACTTTGCTTAGTGGTCAAAAGTATTCAGTAAACCTTAAATATGCAGTAATTGAAACAACTGGACTTACTACATTGGTTGAAATAAAGTGTTTGTCTAGAGGACAACCTCTCTGTTGCGGAAGGAGAAACTGTTACAAACATGATTAACTTTGAAACATTTGAAAGGCTGGGATAGACTAGAGTTTCTCATGGGTGTGTCACTGGTGGGGAGAGTAGGCTTCTCTGGGGCATTTAGCTGGGCCTTCCCAGCAATGTGGAGGGACATAACTCCCCACAGGAAGCCAGTGCACCTCGAGGTCCCTGTTTTCTGGCAAGTACTTCCTGAATTTGATCCCTAAGAGATTACATGTTTCCCACAGGATTTGATCGTCCAAAACCAGTCCAATGTCTGCAAAGGGTCATGTGCGTCCTGCTACATAATGACAGACCAGGGACCTGACATTTCAAAAGCAGCCTGCAACTGAGGACTAGGGGATCCATAAATAAATGATTTTACAAAGAACCTCATCTATGTGACCCAGCGGAAACTCTCAACCTCGAAAGACATGTTTTAGTTGAGCCTGGTCAGAGCTCTCTGCATAGATATTACCAGGATGTAACTACACTATTTTTGCACAGAAAACACACAGCCATGGCCGTGCATGTAATTAAAACCAAATGAAAGTCATGAAAGTAATGTATTCAATAAAAATGCATCTTTTTTATGTGCCAATGCAAACCACCAACTCCGTTCTGAAGATCTTCATTTGCACAATGAATAAAAAATGTACACTGAACTGAGCAATTCAGAAAAAAATTGACAAGTGATAACATGGGCAATGCACTTACACAAAGGAGAAAAAAATAGCATTCTCTGCAATGAATAGACATGCACGCATGCACACACACATTCACACACACACACACACACAAACACACACGCGCACGCTGCCTGTAAACCCAATATCCTCTCTGGCCCCAGAGGCATTGAGTGTACAGCCATTGCAGGAAGAGAGAGACTGCATTATCCAAATCAAAGCCCTGTATTATCAGCCATAATCAATGCGTTCCCATTACCCCGGCCTGGGCAACAGGCAGACCAAACCTGCCGTGGGGCAGCTGAATAGGTAGTGAGCACAGGGTAGCTTGGAGATTTGGGCTGGTGGGGCGTGAGGCAACAAAACAGAGAGGAAGAGGTGAGTGAAGTAGAGAAGAGTACTTCTCCATTACATGAAGCAACAGTGTGGCAGGACCCCCCCGCCCCCTGTCCACTCTGTGATGACAGGAGGAAGGTAGGCAAGGTCAGGAGTCACAGACTTAGAGGCACAACAGATAAGTCCTGCTGGGTCAAAGACCAACAGGTGTACAGTGGAGGCAGGGCAGCCAGGCACGTCATCAGATAGCAGGTATGGACTAATGCAGTCTCCAGTGTATTGACATACAAACCACACAAACACTAATTATGTGTCTTCTCTCGCATCACTGCTCCGTGGCATGACACATGACCGACAGCCAAAGGCTTGTATACACAAGTATGTTCAACATAGGACAAGAAGGATGCCAAAATTGGAAAAAATGCTGGAGGTAATGTATTATTATTGCATAGTCTGGCAATATTTGGGACAGATCTTAGGTCATCAGGTACTTGTCCCTACAGCTCACACATTGCACATTGTTCTCCAGACCTCCATAATTACCCTTAATACTTACGATTTTGGAAATATACTGTATGTTAACATATGACTGTGGGATATATAGCGTAAAAAAAAAACAGTCACAAACCTTACAAATATATACATTTGCAAGGTCAACAAAAAAAAGGAGCCATAATTCAGATGGTTCATGTATTAAGAGCTGACTCTAAGGACATAACCTTAGGACTGTAACTGTGTCTTAGCAGAGGAAGTTCAGTAACATTCATATCCATCTGGATGAGGAAAGACACATATCTGTTTTCAAAGAAGACACTAGATAGCTATCCCTGTGCATACCTTGCCTGTATTCAGTTCCTGTAACTCATTTGTTCACCAGTTTATTAGACTCCCATTCCAAATCATTTTGGCTGAAAACTACCTTTCTGATGAAAGACTAACAACAGATGGAATTTATTGTTTTGAAATACTGATAACTGCTAATACTGAATAAATGTATACAGGTGTGTAATAGCAATACAGTCTGGTCTTACATCACATTGCCTCTCACTACTCAAAGCCACAGAATCCATACAGTCAGAATCTTCTTAAAATACTTTTATATTCATAAATTCAAATTCTGTATTCATACATATTCATAAAATCTTAAAAACATACACACATACATTGTTCATCGTGTATGTAATTATTATAGCCCAAGACCCCCTAAGACCATACTGTCCATATTTGGACACTTTCAATGTTTACAATGTTTTTAAAGGATGGTAAGTAACAGAAAGAATGGCCAAAACATTTGACTAAGATGTCTTTGGTGTTCTGTGCCCCAAACAAGAACTTCATTTCCTCAGTTCGTGGAGGAACTCTTTGTGACTCTCCCCACGGGGATTTCTGTTTCATATGATAGGAACGCAAAACTCCTGATATGTGAAGTAAGTTGTTTCATAATGGCTTATAATAACTCTGCGTTTGCCTTTCAGAGCTATAATGACCTCATTCATGCCGTCTCGGGCTCATCTATTATTCTGACCTAATCCGGGCGCAGATGTGTGATACTCTGGCGCCCCCTCTTGTCACAAACCTACAACAATAAACAAGTACGGTTTCCCCATCAACAGCCCATAGTGATGGAACAACGCAACATTATATTGGAATACTGCAAAATATCAATCACTGCTGGGCTCAGTGGAACAAACTGAAAAAGTAACCTACGGGAAAACAGGATAATTTACAGGAACCTATAACCCCGCCCACCTATGGTTCTGTAGTCTCTCTACTAGCCACGTACCGGTGTATGGCGATGCTGAATTCTCGCTATGCGACATTATAATATGAAGAACATTAGCAGCACAAACTACAACGAAGCCGTATTTTGGGTTGTCATATTTCTGAATGAATGTTTTCTTCCTTTTAGTGTCGCTTTGTTCTCGTAATCCACCTGCTATTCAGCGCCTGTTATTAAAATGAATAAATAAATAATACTTGCTAATGTGGTTTGTTTTTTCATTTTGCCTAATGCGCGACATATTGGAGCTGAGCACCAACTACTCACTTTTGACATATGGTAATATTAATTATTCCTTTTTTTGGTCTATTAAATTTTTATCTACCAAAAATGTTTGTGAACATTTTGAAAATTATTTTTAGTATGATATGCGATAAAATAATGGCATTTTATGAAAAAATGCACTTTGTAGGTTAGGCACCCACTACTTACTGCGCTTTCGTGTCTGGGTCGCGACCCGGACTGTATGAGCTCGGACCCTAGTACTGGTCCGCGGACCAGCTTGGGAAACCATCGGTTACACAACTGATAACACTAGCAATGTGATGCATTTACCATTGCCTGTGAAAAAAACATACTTTGCCGTTGTTTTGACTCGGAAAAAAAGTTTTTCAGTCGAATTTTGCTTTGGATATTGTGATAAAATCGAACGGGGAACCCAGTATTGTTAATCGAACCGTATCGATTTGAGTGCAGCGTTACATCCGTATATTCATCACTGCAGCCAATACCAGCGCACTCATGAAGAACTGTAAGCACGCAGCTGCTGCTGCATGAGGCTGTACAGGTTTAACTCTGGCCTCGAGGCTTGGCAGAAGCTGCACGTTTAACGTTTCTCCTTTCAAACCTGACTACATTTTGTATCATCTGAAGAGCTTCAACGCGTGCCCTTAGTTCAGTTAACGCAACTAAAAAAGCTAACAGCCATAGCTCTCAGGACAAGACTCTGGCATAGAGTCTCACTACTGCCTTTCAGGTTCTGCTACTGTGAAGTGCAGTATCTGTTCCAGCACCTTCAGTTAGGAAGCACAAGTTGTTTGATTTGTCCTGTTTGTCAAACAGATTTCCCATAACATACTGAACTTAATGCTGCCATCATAAAAAAGTTTTCAGGATCATGAAAGACAGGGCAAGGTATTTATGTAAGGACATTTTAATGAGGCTCACACAACTGTTAGTTCCAAAACAACAAGGCAATATACAAAAGTTCAAGGGCAGACTGTTGTCTATGCAGTGCATTGCTGTGAAGTGGGAAATGTGAGCATGATCAGGCATTTCTCATTGATATTTCCCACAGACCCACTGAAATGCATATCTTCTTTTGACAGTGACAGCAAAGGCCCTGGTTTGGACAGAAATCTCAGAGAAAACGGTTCGTCAGCCAGTGCTCCACACTAATCAGCGTGAGGCGTCTAACTCCACTGTCACAGGTAACGAGAAAGGCTGCCACAGCAACATTGTCCTTCAGGAAGTAATTGGTGACCTGTACAATTCAAAAAATTATTGTAATGTGTTTATTTATGACTTTTTTCCTCCTTTTGACTTTTGCATGTTTGTACCATCTAAGACAGTGGAACTCAAACTCGGTCCTGGTGGCCCCAGTGGGTACGTGATTTCGTTTCAGCCAATTTCTGCTTTTATTGAACCTCAATCTCAATTAAATATTATTGGCTTTCTTCTATAATCACTGTCAATTCAGAAATTCCCAACAAGATATATTAATTTTTAATAATTTTAAAAGCAAAACAAAGACTTACTGATTTTGCTTCTTAGTTTAAGATATGGTATGTTTTGATCATTTCTTGTTAACAATCCCTTAAATCACTTCTCCCAATTAAGCATTCTTTGTCATTGGCACCTGTTTGTGTTAATTATTACAGTTTGAATACAATTAATGATTACGGGACTGAATTAAATACTATGCTTAATTATCCAGAGATTTCCTGCTCTGATTCTGTAGTTAAACACTGATTTTTTTTTGTTACACAAGAGTTTCACTTCTAACTTTCTTTATGTAACTATTTTCTGTTGATAAATGAAGACAAATAAGCACAGACAGATGCAAGTGATCAGAAGGAATGCAGATAAGAATTAAACATTAATTACATTGTTTAAGACAGTTGTCAAACTGAAATGAATTAATTTGTTGTAAGAAAAACCTGCACCCCCTCAGGCCACCAGGCCTGAGTTTAAGAACAAGTGATCTTAGGTGTCATGTAAATGATGGGGTTTGCCTTGTGGAATTATCTCCATAAATTGTTTTACATGTTTTTGGTTCCCACAACGACTCCTATGTAAAAAAAAAAAAAACAATTATTTGACTTCGGTCCAATTACCAGTAAGCATCCATAACTGCAAATACAAGGAGAGTCAATAGCTGTGCTTGCATTGATACATAACTGACAGTATGACTTAGCCATTCAAAAGACTCAACAGCTGATGTGCACAAAGTAAATATAGTCAATCAGATATTTCATACACCATTATAGTCCCTCACATAACACATGAGCAATAATTGTTTTTTCCCCCCCAACTTTTCTAAACAGAAAGTGAATTCCTGCAGTTGTAACTTTGTCCTTTGTATGAAACATAACGTTAAAAATAAGATTAAAAATTATATTATCTGTTCAACTGTAGACTTTTCTAATGTATCTAAAGCACAAGATGCAACTGGATAATGAATTAAAGCTGAAAGAAATTAGAATAATGCTACATATTAACACCAGTTAAATTTTGGCTTTATTAGTTTAGGTTCTTGGGGTGTGCATTGAGGTGAAAGGCAGGACAGCATCGCTTCCTGGATCTACAACCCCACCACCCTTGGGGCCCACCACTGCAGTGTTTTTCCCAGAATTCCCACTGGTGCTTTTCCCACACTCATATTTTAGGTTTATGTCACTCTTCCGTGAACTACAACCCACAGCACCTTCCCTACAGGCACACCTGACAGTCACACAGATGCTCCGAACATACCTGCTACACGTGACACATCTGCAGTGAAGAAAACAAAAACAAAGAACAGGAAAAACTTAAAAATTAAAAAACCACATTCCAGCGAAAGGACAGAAAAAATATGGAACTATACACCTCTACTACTAAAAACAACCAAATTAAGAGGTAAAAGAAAACATAAGTAATCATGTATGTACATGTAATACTTTACCAAAACAATGTTAGCTGCAGCATTTACACATGAGGTACAATCACATGAAGGTTTAAGGCTTGTAGGACTCTGGTGGTTCTACTGAGGTGCAGCAGAAATCTCAAAATGCCACCTAGAAATTCAATCATTTTTATCAGTTTACGCACTCTTAGTGACAAAGCTGTATACCACTGAATTCACACGTTTAGTGAAAAACTTCTGACCAAAATGGAACACCTTGCATGCAATGCTACCTGCCACCCAATGTATCAAAATGTGATCTCTGACAGGGTCTAAATATAGAGCATGTTTATGTAGAGGCACCCTACCTTGCCACATGACACCTTGTACACCACATAATTTGAACCACCACCATGCTAAAGAGCCCTTTTACCAGAGGGGTAAAAAAAAGAGAGGGGTGTAGGGGGAGAAGGAGAGGGGTGGGGTGGGGCAGGGGCTGTAGGTTTGCGTCTGGGTCTTCTTGTTGCTCATTCCTGTCAGAAAGAAGCAATTTCTTTAAGGAGTTGTAATGATTTCCTGCCCGAAAACAAACAAAACAGCAAGGCCATTACTAACACGAGACTCTTGCACGATACGTTCAACTGCACAGTTACATAAATATTGCACTCTTAGTTCAATTATCTTATAGACTACAGTAAAATTCATATAAGGAGTCCTTTGTGCATACATCAATATTAGTTTTTTTTAAGCAGCATGCTAATATCCATTTCAAAATGTCAACATTTTTTACAATGGCCATCAAAGAATTAGTACCATCTGCTGGCGAAATCTGAACACAGCAGAACAACTATTACAACACAACACATTTGTCTTCATTAAATAGCATCTTATTGCTGACTTCAACAATATATTCTCAGAATAAGACCTGGTCTTTCTGATGTACTACTACACAGAACCAAAACTTAGTATATAAAACACACTTCTGGATCTTAAACTTTTAAAAGGTAGCGTGATATGGTTTTATGTAGAAATTCATTTTCTTTTTTTAAACTTAAATATAGACAAGCAGTTCAGACATATGTAGTGAAAACAAAAAAACTGCCCACAAAAATAAAACATCAGACCAACAAATTTGTCACCTCCCAAATGTGTATTTAATAAAAGCATAGAATAATATTAATAATAAAAATCTGTATTTGTCAGTAATATTGATGCCTTTCATTTACCTGGTACACACACAATTTCCAGACACACAGAAATCTAAACATGTCCTTACTGATCCCTATTCAATGCCAGGCATGTGTCAGCACATCTGTACTGATAAGTGTAACGTGTGTGTGATGCGGCATCTCATTCAGGTACAGCACACTGTATACACACTGTCCGGTTCCGACAAGTGTGTTTTTAACTGTGTGCGTTTAAACGTAGCTTGGTCTAGCAACGCAAGCTGATCGTGACTGCTACCCATTAATGACGCGCACAGAATATTTAATGAACATGATTACAGGACATACAGTAATTGGTGAGTTAATATACACTGGCTAAATTAATGGAAGACCTCCTCTGAACCACTCACACACTATACTGCCTTATCCAGTTCAGGGTCGCAAGAAGACTGGAGCCCATTCCAGGAAGCACAGGGCAGAAGACACCCTGGGCGGGGTGCAAATCCACCACAGGGCACACGCACACACAAACACACACTACGGGCAATTTGCAGATGCCAATCAACCTAACCTGCATGTGTTTGGACTGTGGGAGGAAACCGGAGAACCTGGAGAAAACCCACTTAGCACAGGGAGAACATGCAAAGTCCATGCACACAAACCGGAGGCAAGGATTGAGGCCTGGCCCAGAGGTGCAAGGCAACAGCACTAACCGCCACACCACTGTGCCACCTTCTTCTGAACCATATTCTCGTTATCGTCATAAATATGGATTTCGATTATATCCATTAAAAGACATAGCATCAACAATCTGTACTGTTTGAAGTAACTGATACCCGCTTTGAATGCCATAACTCTTTCACAATTCAAATCTCACCCACTTTGGGGTCCAGTCGTTTTAGAACATCAACACATTCAGCTAAAGACTGTGGCTTGTGCTTAATTCATGATGCCATTCTTTAGCTTTTTTACAGTATTGAAAACAACATGGGTCAAGCAGACAAGACATCAGTCACTTTCTAATGATGTCATTAGCCACTGATACACTGTATCTCAAAGTTGACTTACTACTGGCTACCAACATACGTGCTTATAGAGGGAGACAGGCTGGCCAGGTGATGGGCAAGCAGGACCAAGAAACACGCATGCTTATAGCTAAAACTTTTGTTTATGAAAAGTTAACTGCCATTTGAAAGAGTCTGAAATCAAACAGACATCGAGACATCACCCAGTATACCTGTTTGTACATCTCTCCAGTGCTCTCAATCACGATGGTCTTGGCCTCTTTCACAGGGGACGTGACCTGGTAGTCGTCACTGAGGAGCCCCAGGATCGGGTACTGATTTCTGTACCTTCATGGTGACATCATAACCAGAGTGAACAACTCTGCACATGAGCATTGTTAACGCAGTCTAAATTTTAAACAATTTGGGGAAAAAAAAAATTTTAACACATCTTAAACTGGGAAATGGAACAGAGGAGAGTGTTCACTTTTTAGTGATGACGGTCTTGGTGATGTTCTTTGACCGTTCATTCTTCTCCTGCAGGAGACGTTGGATTTGCTGTAGGAGACATAACGAGGGAGACAAATTAAGTCAAACATCTAGTTCTTGCAAGAGCACCACGTAAGGGGTGCCTTTTGGTAGGAAAAAAAAACTCAGTCGACAGTCATTATAACTTCCTGAATGAAACCAATAAATTAAACGCCACCAAATCCTAGCACAGGACTAGAGCACGTTGGACTACTTTACCAAACAAGACTATGCTGGGTAAATGTTAGTGCACATCTGCAGCTGTAGCAGCTGTGACCTCTGACCTCTTCCTGCCGCTTGATTGTGCTCTCCCGCTGCTGCAGGGAGAGCAGCAGCTCCTTGATGCGCAGCTCCAGGCTGCTGTCGCTAGTCGTATGTGTGGTGTACTCTGTCTTCACTGTTAGCAGCTGTGACTGCAAGCACATGCATATCAACACTGAGTTGCAAAATCAGCCACGCAACCAGGGCAACAGGCAGATCACATTGAAAAAGACGCGTTACTCGAAGACTCTGGATCTCCTTGTCCTTCTCCTCACGTATGGAGCTGAGCATCTGATTGTATTGCTTGGACAGCTCCTCTGTCTTCAGCTGTAAGCTGGAGCTGCTGCCCTGACCAGCCAGCTAAGGACACAGCAAGTGGACACACAAACAGATAACTTCAACCACGTGATCAAATAAAGTCCCATTTGAACAGTGGAACTGATGGAACATTCTGTTGTGGTGCCATACATTTGAACATACAACCACAATTCCAAAAACATTGGAACATTGGTGTCTTCTGCTCTTAACTGCTTATTGAGTGCTGTTAAAAGAGCTGATGTAACACAGTGGTGCACATGCCCATGTCCCAACTTTTTTGAAATGTGTTGCAGCCATCAAATTAATAATAATCATTTATTTACAAAAGGCAATACCATTCATCAATTACAACTTTAAATATGTTGTCTCTGTACTGTATTCTATTGAATATATGTGAAGAAGGATGTGTAAATGGTTGCATTTAGGTTTTATCTACATTTTATAAAACGTCCAAACTTTTTTGGAACTGGGGTTGTAGATAAGTGTGTGACTAAATACGGTTAGCCAAAAGTAGTAGACTGAGCTACAAATACAACCCTGTGGTCGTACATGTTTATGATGACTGTACTGGCATCTCAATATAAGATTAAATAGTACAGTTTTGCTTCTTAAAAGCTTTTTAAGGGCTCCATTTGTCTTAAAACTAGACAAAACAAATACATTTTTAAAAACTGGACCCCAGTTTTTTTTTTTTTATTTTTTTTAAGAGATGCTCTTCAAAAGCCCACAAACCTACATTTAACCATGTTATAATAAGCACCTATCAGCATTTACTGTTCCTTAGATGTTACTCCATGTCAGAAGAAGCACTCCACATAGTTACAGCGTATATGCAGAGCAGTGGATAGGCTGGGCTGGGGGGGTGAGCACACTTGTAGAGCGGTGGATAGTCTGGGCTAGGGGGGTGAGCGTACATGCAGAGCGGTGGATAAACTGGGCTAGGGGGGTGAGCACACTTGCAGAGCAGTGGATAAACTGGGCTAGGGGGGTGAGCGCACATGCAGAGTGGTGGATAGGCTGGGCTAGGGGGGTGAGCGCACATGCAGAGCGGTGAATAGGCTGGGCTAGGGGGGTGAGCACATTTGCAGAGCGGTGGATAGGCTGGGTTGGGGAGATGGGGGGGTGAGTGTCACCTTCTGCCGCAGCATGCTGTTCTCCTGCTCCAGTGCCCTCTGACTGCCCTCCAGCTCCTTGATGCGGTACTCGCGACCTGAGTCCGAACTTTGTGTATTCAGCATCTTGGCCTCCAGGCTGCGCTGGGTCTGAGAACTCTCCTTCAGAGACATCTGGACCCAAGTAGAGACGGTAGTGAGTAGACAACATACAGTACAACTGGGTGTCCACAAAAGCTAAAGAATAGCATCTTCATATGTCCTGCTGAGCTGAAGGGAAGGGAGGGGAAGAGAATCAGGTTCATAGCCAAGTATGTTTGTCACATACAAGGAATTTGTTCTCTGCATTTAACCCATACTCCTAGAGGGAGCAATGGGCAGGCATATGCAGCGCTCGGGGAGATAGTGTTTTGAGTGTGTTGCTCAAGGACACACCTGGCTGTGCTGGGATCTGAACTGGAAGACTGCCGGATCCCAGCCTGAAGGTCTACCCATTGAGCCACCAGGCCGTTAAAGGGAGCCATACCTGCAACTGTCGGTTGTTCTCACGCACGGTTTCCAGCAGCCGATCATACTGTACGGCCTGGTCTGCCTTGAAGCTCAAGGTCTTCTCCAGCTCCTCCTTCTCACTCTCCAGACGCTGAAGAAAACAAGCTATGAGATTGACGCTGAGGAATGCTAACTTCAGTTCTTGAGCAATTCTCCAGCTTTCCTACTTTAGATTGAACACTTTAAAGAAAAAACCAGTTGGAGACCAGTGTCAATAACTCAATAGGACTAAAAAGTACATAAAGCCTTGTAAAACATTTCTGCTTTTAAATACATCATAGCTATTAGATTCATTAGTGATTCAACAGTAAGACACTTGCAACGCAGAAAACCGAGGTCAAATTCTTGGCCAATGCAACTTAATTGCCTAGCTAGAGGTAAAATCTAACTGTCTTGAGAATGGGTTAGGTAACGATAAGGCTGGAGACAGCCACCAAGTTCACCTAGTGTTTGATTCAACACCTTTCTAACAGCAACGTCAGGCATGAAGGGGCCATACTTTGTGCTTCATACTCCTGTCTCCACCCTCCCCCAGTAAGGCCAAAGGGGATTCTGACACCTGGTTAACTGGAAATCTCAGTATGCTTGTGTGAACGCTCACACCTTGGACATATCTTCCCCTCTAAAAAGACTCAACAGGGAACACCAGCCTTGTCTCTACAAATAATGTCTGCCAACATTAAAATAAATGTTTATGAAATTGACTGAAAGGTTTGGCCAGACATTTAGCTCATAAACATAAATGATTCACGTTACCAGACTGACTGCATAACTTTAGTATGTCTTAGATGATCACTTTTTACAGACTAATTTCTTTTTTCAATCATTAGTGCTTATCAAGTTCTGCTTTGGCACCACTGAAGCACATTGACCGTGTTAGACACCTCAGGTATGAACACTGCTTAACATTACTCAACACAGTTTCCAAGAAGACATTAGTGTGTAAAGCAACTAATGGGGCAGTTATCTGTTTACAGAGCCACTAATTTAGGGAATTAGGCTAGGATGACATCAGCTCATTGTACAGTAAATCAGACTTCAGGGACAAAGCGCATTTCCTTAAGCTGTGGGTCACCCTCTGTCCTCACCCGCAGGTCATCCTGCAAGTGAACCAGCTCTTCCTTCAGGCTGCTGAAGGTGGTCAGGAGGAGACGCAGGGTCTTGTCAGAAATGGCACGTGTCTGCGAACAACACAATGCTTTAAAGGCATTTTAATCCACTGTATTTCTCCGCGTTACGCATCTTAGTGGATGCTGTTCTAACTTGCAACACCAGTGGGGTTTATACTCTGAACATTTACGTATTATGAGAAAACGCCCAGAAGGTTAATTACGTATCTATTCCACTGTTCTTTACGGCATCTTAATGCCTGAAGCAGGCATCGCAGACATCCTACAGACCCCACAGCATGTTTACCTGCAGCAGGTAGCGGATTTGCTGCTTGGTCAGTTCAGACAAGTCCTTCGGGATCAGGGACTCCGTCTCTTCTTTCTCCACCTTTAGGGAAAGACAGACACACATGGTGCTGTTTAGAACAGTCTGTCCATATAAAGTGTTAACCTAAAACACTAAATGCTAGTGCAAACAGAGTGCCACAGTAACTCATGCTATGATAAAATTCCCAAAAAACCAAAAAGCTGCTTTTGTGCAATCAAAGGCTTTGATTTCTCCTACCTTGTAATCAATGGTGGGGTCCAAAACGTGCTTCCTGTTTGTATAAAAAATAAACACAGTGAAAATGTAAATGTGCCGGCTGTATATTGGCAAAGGAGAGGGGTTGTGTAGGATCACATAAATTCATGCACATGTGGAAATAATGTTTCCTCAAAACAAAAACAAAGATGCGATTGAGAGACTGGGACAAATTTAGCAGTCATTTGCTATTTGTTATACGAGTATTTCACAATGCATTGGATATGAATGCACACGTCATAATTTGGTTTTAACAAAAATTATATGGGTGTACATTGGATAAATGTGCAGAACAGAAGCAAAAATGCACAACTATTGTTTAACAATCCTAAAATAACATTTAATGGGATTAAAACCTTTTTAAAATATTTTATACTAAAAAAATGAAACTTCTAACAAGAACAAACAAAGAATCAAAATTTGCACACTTACACATTACAAACTCTCGAAAAGGAAAATAATATGACATCCAAAAACATAACAATTTATACCTAAAAACAAGCTAAGTCCATTTTGAACTGGAGGGGATTCAGGACATTATGTATCAGAGACGAATCACCATGCAGACACAAAGACTACCCCTGCTCAGTGCTGTCACTCTGGTTCATATTTCAGCAGCTCCCAGGATGGTCTTCTCTTACACACTTTAATTACACATGCTCATGTACTAAATGATTCAGACACAACTGGACTCTGCATTTATTAAAATTTCATTACAATATAAAAACTATGCAAGACGTTTTATTTTCCATTGGTATAAATAAAATTTGCTACTGACGTTACAAAACACTTGACAGTTGTACATTTTTTTGAGAACCAAACTAAATACATAAAAAAAATGCTAGAATGACTCCTGTGATTAAGAATAAGTCATGTAAAATACAGGATAAAAGCCTAACATTAACCTGAAGGCAGTTGGTTCAAGTCCCAGGAAAAGTCTTTCGTACATTATGATCTCAGAGTATTTTAACCAGAACTGCTGAAGCATGAAATTCACCCACAAAAAGTTTTTTAAAAAAAGTGAGCGGTCTGGGGCGGTACAACAATAACTGTAATAATGAAGAAAAATTAAAGCACATACCGTCCCCTGATCTTCGCCACATGCTCCGATACACAGGTGTAAATGTCGTAATTCTTGCGGTACACCTCCGCCAACAGTTCGCCAAAAAAGCGAGTGTCGAGCTTCTCCTGAGGCTCCAAGTTCACGGTCACTACTTGCTTCTGGTCCAACGAGCACTCCGTCTGAAGACCACCACTACACTCATCCACCGTGACATCCACCTGAGCACCGGGGGAGACAGAGCAGGAAGCACGGTGTTCAGGCGCTACCAGATCACACAGTCTAAACCGTGCAGAGAAGCCCACAGGCTGCTGTCGGCACAGTTATGGGACTGTTCAGAGCACAGGAGCCGAGATAAACAAACAAAGTGCTGCGACACTTAGCAGCATCAGCACCACCACATTCCCAACCAGATAAAGGGTCTTTTCTTCATTTTTTAGGTTGGTAAAACAAAAACCATCATAGCAAGAACACTACTTGTAGAAAAGTAAACGAAAATTTGCCAATATTTTGTCAATATAGCGGTTCAAATTGACAAAAAAAGCAAATTTTCTAGACTCAGGCACTCAATATATTATACTAGATTTACCATCTTACACAACATCAACGTCCTGAAGCACAATTCTATCCTTCTAAACCAGACTGTTCACAATCAGATGGGTGGTGAATGATCCACCGGAGTACACATGCACAACTCCACACAGGTTAGCACCGATGCCAGCAATTCACAGGGACATTATCGTATTGTTCTTAAGAAAATTCACAGTGCTAATAGAAAATTATTACTCTTCTTTATCTGAGTAAGACATTCAAGCTGGATCACTTCGTCAACATACAGTTTAAGCTGAATCACTTCAGTAATACAGTTCAAGCTGGATCACTGCAATAACATACAAATGAATAATTTGTTTCAGAGGCTGCATGTACTAGACTTGCAGTAAGCATACTGTACATACAGTTTCAGCACACAAATGCTCAATCAGATTGACATCTGGGGAATTTAGAGGGTATGGCAATAGCATGAACTCTGACATATTCCTCAAATAATGTGTGCAGTGTTGCGTTATGCTGCCAACAAAGGCCACTGCAACCAAGGAATACCGTTACTATGAAGGGTGTACCTGGTCCTCAGCAACGTTTAGGTAGGCAGCACACATCAAACTGACATCCACGTGAACGGCCAAACCTAGGGATTCCCAGCAGAACATTGTCCCCAGACTGACAGTCCCTCCACCAGCTTGTCTACTTCCCGTTGTGCATCCGGGTGCCATCCATTCCCCAGCACACATACATCCAGCCATTCACATGATGGTAAAGGAAACATCGGTGATCTTCATCCAATTGCTCCAAGGTTACAATGTTCACATCCCCATTGTAGACTCTTTTGACAATGGACAGGGATCAGCATGATTGTTCCGTGGCTATGCAGCCCATTACACAGCAGAGGGCAAAGCACTGTGTGCTGTGACACATTACACCCATAACTATCTATATTAAAATGTTATCTGGCTTGTGCTACAATAGCTGGTCTGTTGACTAAGACCACACCGGACAGCTTTCATTGCACTCATGCATCAGTGAGCCTTGTGAGCCCAACACCCTGTGGCTGGTTCATGATTTGTTCCTGCTCTAACCACTGACAGTAGACACTCACCACCACTGGCCAGGAGCACCCCATGAGCCCTCCACAATTGCTGTCTGGCCATAACAAAGTCGCTCAGGTCTTTACACCTCCAACACACCAACTACAAGATCCAACTATCCAAATATATCCCAAACCTTCACACGCACCATTGTTATAAGAAAAAACAATTTCACTCGCTTGGCCTGCAAGGGGTCATGTTTTGGCTCATCGGTGTATAAACGCAATACACAGATAAACATCATTGTTTATATAGAGAATACTTTTTCCTTTTAACAGCCCACTGCGCATCTAAACTGATGACAGGCATGACCCGTCTTTCACCTTTAGTTTCACTTACCATGACGTAAAAACAATGGCCAACCGACTCCCCATATTCAGTATATACAGGCACCTCCTTAAATAACTCCCTAACACAGGTAAAAATAATAGACACTTTAATACCTACAAACGTAGACATTCATTCCACAGCCTGTGCAAATGTAGGACAAACAGTCAGTAAGATATACATGACAGCCATACTAACTGTGTCATTAACTGCAGTAATAGGGATTATATACATCAGGGTGGCTGTGCAAACAGCACATGGACGACTGACAAAGTGAGAAGCTGCTGCCAAGACACGCCTGGGAAACTTGCAATATTAGCGCCTTTTGATTTAACTGCCAGCTATTATCCCTTTGAACACTGTGTGATTCTTTCTGCCACACCCTATGATGCAGGGACCCCTGTTTTTCCAAGCAGTCTGGCTGAACACATTCTGACTTTCGTGGGTGGAAATAGTTGATCTTGGATCAACTTCAGCATTTCACTAACAAATTGTCAGGACACGTTTGGCAGCAGAGTTATGGTTTTCCTGAACTAGCAAACACAAGGGCAATAAGACAAATTGCACAATACTTTACAGTGAAGTGACATCACAAAAGAAGGAAAAAAGGTAACCTGATAGCTCCACGTCAGAGCCTTGATTTTATTTGAGGGTGCTGACCTAACCAAAACAACCAAAGATTTTCCTCCAACCATTCTGCTTAAGAATTTGTTCCAGCAATTAAATGAAAGTAACTTTTTTTATCAGAGACGTTGACCATAATAGGTGTCAGTGAACCAAGCAAGGTGAAGCACATCACAAACACCCATCGCCTGACTGCAGACTCCCAAACAAAGCTACATGACAGGCTCGTCGGACGGGTTTGTCTCTGCATTCCTTCATGGCAACACCCTCACAGAAAAGGCAATGCTCGTTTCTCACCAAGCCATCACCATTACAGGCTCACACACTCCTGTGAAGGTGTTGGTGTAGCTAGGTCAGGGTTAAGTTACTGAGCCCTTGAAATCTGACCCAATATTTCCCCCTGGAGATAAACCATCTCTTGACAATAAACAGACAATAAACACTACAGAACAAAGCAGAAACATTAAAGGGTTCACAAGACCCCCATTTCAACATGCAGCATTCTCCACATTCCAGCTGCAAAAGCAAACCTTTGGCTTGACTGTCACTTGACTGTTTCAGTCGAGGCACACAGCAAAGTTCACACAACGCTGAAGCAATGTGCGTAAAGATAAATGTTTGGGGTCAAAAAGTTGGGCTGTGGTCTGAAGTGTGTTGAATGCCTCTAAATCCAGCAAAAAAAAAAAACATCATGCAAAAACAAGGCAAAATGTTGTACGACAATAACCATTTGGTGCAGACGTTACCAGATATACTCGTGTGTAAGTCGACCCGATGGACAGTTTGAGGGGGAGTATTTGGGGCTAAACTAGATAAATTTGATACATACTGTCAAGGGCAATAAATTACTGGGGCCAAGCAAATACCTAACCAAGCACATGTACTGATTTCTAATGCGTCAATCGTAACATTTAAGCAATATTTAATGAATTTCCTTTGAGTAAGAGACACAAATATTACCTTAAAGTCTCATACAGACTATAGTATATAATTATTAACAACAACAATTTCTTTTGGTCTGTGGTGGGTTGGTGCCCTGCCCTGGGTGTCCCCTGCCCTGCGCCCTGTGTGTTCTGGGATGGGCTCTAGGCTTCACCGTGACCCTCACCAGGAATAAGCGGCATAGAAGATGAATAGATGAATGAATGAATGAATAGTTCTGCGCCATCTCCAGGTCAGTTTTCTCGTTTCCGCCGTTTAATAATTCATTTCTAGAAAATGTTACCTTTTCGTCAAGCTCTTTAGGTAGTGTTTGCAATGTGTTCGCCTGCTCAGTACGGTACAGTCCAAATCGGTTCATGAAGCGCAACAACCGGCTGACGCGCCAAATCGTGCCATTCCCACAGTCGCCACGTACTTTTTTTTTGCTTTGCTAACTGGACAACCCGAATCCGAACGCTAGAACGGGTTACAATGTAGCCCTCTTCTCTACCTTTCATTACACAGGCATTCAAGCCTTCTTTCAATTCTTGAAAGGGTGAAACGAAGCGCTTTCTTTGTTTTCGGCATTTGTTTCAGGATCACCTTGCAGTTCCTCCAGTCCTGACCGAGTTTTTCACTGACGCCGAACTCCCTACCAGCTGCCGAGTTATTGTGGCCTCCGCACGTTCAGTAACTTTACATTTGAAATATGCACAATAGGAAGCACACTTTTCTTAGCGGAACTCGTTTTCCTACAAAAAAAAATTATTGCTGTTTTATTTTTAATAATAAATAACGTGATTAGTGTTGTCAATTATTTCATAAAATACATAACTTCTGTTTACTTATTGAGTATTAATCCCAGCCTTTAAAGTTTATTTTTTATAAGCACCACTCCGAGCACTATCATTGGCTGAGGTATCTAACTGAATCTGCAAGTCAGTTCTCACCTGCTCTGCAACTCATCTGCTGTAAACCAAATTTACGGCAGTGCTGCTACCACTGACCTTCTGGCTTACTACAAAGCCTTAGTGAAAGTAACATTATTGTAATACGTTCATTTTGAATTTGATCGACAACATAATCAATCTGCAGTATATAAATATTACTGGAAAATCCATAACTCTACTGGAATATTGCGCCTACTAAATTTCGTCCGGAAGTTTTTTTCGTTTCCTTATTTCCTCATGAACTTCCTTTTCTTTCATCAGCATGCGGCACTCTTGTTTACAGCGGTATTTATGATTTATAAATTACAAAAAGTAGACTTTCAAACGAAACATTTTATTAAACAAATTAACTCAATTTCCTCGTTAACCATTGGCATCCAGTAGTTTACGGACATGTATTGTTCACGTTAGTCGTTCCAGGTCCAAGGTCGTTATGAGTCACATTCAGCATACGTGCTTTATAACCGGTATATGTCACCAACACTGACTTTATACTGCATAAGTCGACCGTGCTTTCATAACTAATATTTAAGGTCTATATTTCTCAGCTGATACATGAATATATAAGGATAAGTGGATCTCACCAAGCCTCACCCTGACTGCCACTGAACTTTCACTAAAATCAAATCTCATTTCCTTCTCCCTTATCAACTTGCATTAACTTTAAAACAGAAAAAAATGTAGTTTGTGTGCTACCCACTTTTTAAACAAATCACATGGATGAAATTCAATAGTAAAACTTCTGCCCCTTCCAGCCTTGCTATCCAATCATTTTGGAGCACCATTGTTCTATTACATACAGCGGATCAATATCAGTGTTGAAGCAGGCCAGTAATAACAATGCATCCTTGTTAAATAGAACTGCATAGGAAATCAAATCTCCAATGTAATGGTACCATTTACCCAGCAGGAAGATGGAAACCTAAACAATGGTCTGGCACAAAATAAAAGCAAGCAGGGAATTTTTTTACTGAAATAAGCCTTAAAATCTTAAAAATATTTTCTTCCTCCTTTTTAAAATGCAAGAACCCCTAAAATTATGACCACATAGATATGCCACAAAACCATCTGGTAAGGACATTATTTTGTTATTTAAAGGTCTGGATAGGCTGTAAAACTCACATACTGTAACTAAGATACAATGACAGGCTACACCTGTAATTCTGTCAGTCGAACCACACATTTTAAAGACTCTTCACTTGGTGTTCTTGGGGTTATGAGTTTGGGGATCGGTGTTCCTTCTGCTCTTTAATCTACTTGTAAACCTGCAATATCAGTGACTAACCACAAGCTGCAAGCTGTCATGGTCACACACACTGTCTGTCTTCCCTTGGTTCTCACACCAGCTCATCTCTAGCACAGCAGATCACCTGAAGCATGCAGAACCCAGGTGTTAAAGCATTGCCAGTTCCAATATCATGGCCCTCATATCAACATAGGTAGATGCACCTGGGCATAACACTAATTCACTTGAGAAAAATATATACTGTATGCTCATGTTTGTGTATGTCTTCACTCAGGATTGAGATCCCTTTGTGGCTTGTTGGGTGTCTTTTTGAAAAAAAAAATGCTGGATGATGTGTGTCATACAGGTGAGGTGCTAAGCAGCCCAGTCACAGATGCAATATGAATGCAGGATGAAAGTATAATCTATATCTGACTTTTTGTCCATGGTGATATGAATGTTTCAGAATGGTTTCACGTTGTAATCTATACTGAGTATTCCCAATATTCAACAATATTCCCTGAAAGTAAGTATCAGCATTATATAGTTTATGTGCCTCAATGTAATTGCTTGGACAATAAAGAAATGAATAATTTTCATAGAACAAAACTAGAATGACTTCTACATCACTCAAGCCTTGCATGTGGTGTTTAGCAGTATAAGCTTTTGAACATAGTTATAACTTTGACTGTACACCTGCCTTGATTTTCACAAAGGTTCAACGTTGCTCTGTAATGTTACCACCCTGGCCATAATGAAAACAATGCAAAGGTTCCATTAAAGCTGGTCCACCCAGCAAATCCTGACCCTTGGCATCAGAAGAAAGTCACCACAGCATTGACAATGAGAAACTGAATGACTGTTAGCCACCTGATGCCCTAAAGCTGCTCTGTTTCCCATATTCCACTCAGCCTTGTCATAGGCCAGGTTAACATGTTGCTACATGAGAGAAATGCCTTTGAGTGCAGCATTGAAAACCCAAAAAAAGTGAACAGTGGAACAACTGTAAAAATTATGATATTTTACTCTGAAAGCCATTTTAATTCCGGCTGACGCTGACCTTTCTACATGTTTCTAGTTTATGCATGCCCAGTATCTGCAGATGTTCAAGCCAAGTTGTATGAAAGAGGTGCACGTGTTAAGCCTTGATGTACTAGTGGAGCCTGCAGCAGTTTGTCTCCCATGTGCTAAAACTCAACTGGCCCCAAAAGTGTGGCTCCCTCCCACAATCTGATCCTCCTCAGGTTCTGCACATTTGCAAGACAGCGCAGCCTGAGGCTAGGCACATTCACATGTACCAAGTTCGACGACATGGTGTGTGCTGGGGGGGGGGGGTCTGACTGCCCTGTGAAACTTAGCAACCATATGTCCTGTTCCAGTGCCTCCAGGCAAGTCTTCAGACTGACCTGTTATAGCTCTGGAAGAACCTAAATGAGCATATGTGGAAACGTAGGCCAGGGGTTTCCAATCATGGTCCTGCAGGACTCCTGTGAGTGCAGGTTTTTGTTTCAGCCAATTTTCATTATAATTTCACCATCTTAATAAAATATCGGTTACTTTGTTTGTTGTCTGCATTCTCCTTGATCATTTGCATGTCTGTTTTTAGTTGTCGTAATGCATTGAGAGAAAATTAGTTACCAAAAAGAAAGTTAAAAAGTGAGACTCCTATGCTTTAACATCTGTAACAAAAAACATAAATAACAAATTATAATGTCCCTCTAACTGCAGAATCAGAGCAGGAAAAGTCTGGAAAATTACACATGGTGTGTAATTGAAACCAGTAATCATAAATTTAATTAATCATATTCAAATTGTAATAATAATTAACACAAACAGGTGCCAATGACAAAGTATGTTTAATTAGGAGCAGTGATTGAAAAGATTATTACCAAGAAGTGGATTAAAACATCAAAAATATATAATTTAAACAAAGGTAAGAATCAACATTAGTAAGTCTTTGTCCTGCTGTTAAAATTCTTATAAAAAATTTATAAAGCTTGTTGACAATTTTTGAATTGACACAGTGATTACAGAAAAAAATCAATAATGTTTAACTGAGATTAATGTTCAATTAAAAGCAGAAATTGTCTGAAACAAAAATCTGCTCCCAAAGGGTCCCTCCAGGACCGTAACTGGGAACCCCTGATGGAGGATACGAGGGCAATAGACTTCACACCCAAAATAAAGCCCTGTGATTACAAAGCACCTTCCTCTCATTAAAATATTTTATAACAATTCCTTCTCAGTACGTTTGGTATCAATACAAATACATTTACTGGTCTAAAATAAATCACAGCCTGGTGATTCACAGCGATTCACATAGGCGACACAAAAGATCAGTGACACTACAGTCAAGGTCAGCCTCCTCCATAACAGCTGTGCTGTAGCAGAACGTTACAAATTCAGGAGATAAGGTGGATTCAAACAGTGGGATCACATGGGAATCAAAACTAGTGCTTCAACATATTCTTTAACCAAAAAAAAAAAACCAAACAAAATTTAACATCTTTTCACTGTCAAACAATCCAAAAAAAAAAAAAACAAATGGCTGTTTTTTTAATGGTTAATGGTAATAATCCAGTTAATTGTCCACACTTTCTGCATTTGCATGCTCATCAAAGCTATTCTTCTGTCACATTTATACAGTAACTTGAAAGGAAATCAAACTAAAAAAACAAGACATAATTATCCCTTCAGTTAAACACCCAGTATTTTATAACAATGGCTACATAAATTTTGTCACCAAGACATTTAGTTAGTGTGTCATCTCTCTTTAATGTAAAACGGTCTTTTCAGGAATGATTGACACCATACAATTTAAAAATCCTCCATGACAAAAAATTGCTCTCAAGTGCCTCAGTAAATACTTTTTTAAAATAGTTAACAAACCCACATGTGCAAAGATTTTGGCCAGATAGTCAAACTAGACTGTAGCCTCCAGCTAACAGTGGTATTCAGGCAGCTACCAGAGCAACTCACCAAACACTGTCCTGTCCATTTTTCTATACCCAACCTCAAATGACAAAGCTATAATTTCCTAATTAACTTATAATCAATGGAAAAAAAACTAAGCAAATAATACTTGACTCCCACAGGATTTTTATGTTATTATGCACACCAGGACTTGTTATCCAAATTTCTGTCAAATAACCATTACAGCTGAAATGATAATGATTAGAAGAGGTTCCTCTTTGGGGAAAAAACTGCTCAGATCACCTGCCTGTCCCAATACCAGTGAGCGTTTACCACACCAGGGAATTCAGCTGGTCACAAGAGGTGGCATCCTTTTCCAAGCATTCTCTCACATACAGGTTGGATATCTTTTCCAGAACCTCAGTTATTATGCAGGGTGTACATTAGCTCATTTGGGAAATTCAGGCGTGGCAAGAGATTGGCGTCCCCTGTTCAGCCGTTCCCACAAAAGCCGTCACTGACTCAAAGGCCGCAAGCCAGAGAAAAGGGAGTGGCAAACGGATCCCACATGCCAGAAATCACTTCTCATAAGCACCCACTGCCCACTTATCTGTGTAGTTACACCCAAATATCACAGATTTGCAAGTGCGTGGATAGCCATGTGTGCATGTTTTAGCTAAGAAATCAAACGTGCAGCAGTGTATGAGTATGTGTGCACATGTGTCAGTGTGTGCAAGAGCACATGCGTGTGTGAGAATATTTTAAAATACACTCACCTCCTTTGTAAACGACACAGCACTCTTGACTGAAGTAGGTGACTGACTGAAGACCGACGGTGTTTTCTCACAGACAACCTAACAGAAAACAATACACAAAAGGTAAATGAGAAGAAAGAACAGGACATTCGTTGACACGTGAATGTTAATAATTTACCTTGGCACGGCCTCAAGGCCATAATGCGTCCCACACGAGAAGCCATTTTTGACAAAGAGGCTAGGCTGTTTGTGTGACTTCCTTTATAAATATGAAAGAGTTCGCACACAAAATTTAAGGGCACTTCACAAGTATGTACAGGACCACGATCAAAAAGTATTCAGTTCGTAAGAAATAATAATTAGAAAATGATTTTCTAAATAATGGTAATTTAACATGACTACTCTGAAAGCAGATGCATTATGGAGTTGTGAAAGGGCATGTCACCAGCTGGTTCACACCTCACTTATCCTGGGTGTGTCACAATTCTTGGGTGTGATCCATACTTTAAAAACAGTAATCTGTCCCCTCCCCATCTCAGACTTTCAAACAAAAATAATATTAAGAGAAAGATAAAATCACATTTCTCTCTTTCTAAGTAAATCCTTAATTTTTCTAATGGAGTTAAGTAATTTGCCAAAGATTAGGCGTACTGTATTTTAATTGTTACCACGTACAAAATAATTTAAAGGTTCTGCTACAGTTAAATAAGTGACCTCAATATGACTTCATAAAAGCATTGTATGCAACAAAAAATATGAGATTTTCTTTGATGGAAACAAGAACAAAAACCTGATTAACGTTTACATTAAAACGACAGTAATTTTAGGACTATTTTCCCCAGTATTAAAGTGAGGCTTTTAGGTTGTATTTTTATTTGACAAAGAAGATGAATTAAAGTATGTGCAGCACGGCTTATAGCCAGTGAAATTACTGCTACATCACATCATGCTACAGGTTACAGCAAGGTTACAGCACTCGCGATTCCCTTTGAACATGACGTCCCGATGACCATCAGAAACTGCAGTAGCCTAATTAACATTTGCTTTTACAACCCTGAGAACACGATTGAGCTGTAATCGAAACATTACATGGGTTATATTTTAATATAAAACTATTGTTTAAACCGCATGTTTAACTGCAATACAACTACCAGTTCAGATAAACAAGCATCTGTGCAATTCGTAATTGTAGCAATATACAGTACGTGGAAATAGGCCGAGTTGGCGGGAAATGTAATTTGGCACAAAGAAATTAGTTAAGTCATAGTCTACTCTACGTACTTTTCAAATGGCAAAAATAATCTCAAGTTTTGTTAAATAGAAAAAATAATAATAATAATGAAGAAAAGAAAAAAGATGCACACGTTTCAGGCCTTAAAAACAGTGACCTTACAGAACTTTACTGTATCTTTTCTATTTCACGTTAAGTAGGTGCCATTATAGAAAATACATTAATTTCGGTTTTCTGATTCAAAAATTAATTATATCTGTACGTTGGTACATAATTCCCTGGAGAAAAATCTAATCTACCAAAGGCGTTTTGGAAAGGTGCCAAAATCCTAAAGTATGCAAAACATCTACTGTTGAGTCTACTGCTTAAAAAAGTGCCAACACTATGTTAGTAAGCGAATAATCGTATATACTGGGGGAAAAGATATTCAGCCTTATAAAGGTAATTAAATAATAAAGCTGGGAGGTTTGATTTATTTGTTTTTTTTTTTTTTTTTAAAGCAGTTGATGCTTTTTGCGTTTATAAAATAGTAGCCTACTCACCTCAGTTTGTGTCCTTTGACTAAAGTCCGATTCGTCCACACTGTATCCCGACATCTTCTGCACATACATGGGTGACATCACCGGGCTGGCCATCACCTGCGGCGCATTGTTCACCAGCACGTATGACTCCGGCACGGCTCTCCGCTCTACTGGGACCAGGTAGCGCACCGTCTCGTAAACCACGTTACCGTCCACTGTGCCTCCGTTGGGTGCATATTGTAAATGAGACACTGGCATTGAAGACATATTTAAAGTTTTGTAGGTTTGCGTGCCAGGAACCTGTGCAGTTACATACTGTACTGTTGGCGACATCTCTTCGCTGGAGACGCTCACAGTCCGGTAGGTGCCCGGGGAGAACTTCAGAGACATTCTGAACTACTGACGTAGTATTTTTTTTCAGCGCGAAATTAATAGGATAAAATCAATATATGTATTAACAGATGGCACTTAAAGAAATCCCTGTACAACAGGCGGAAAGACAACACACAACATGTGACGTGCTTCTTGATACTGCAGAAAAACGGCTTCCTCGAACGCGGTGAGACTGACACTATCTCAGGGGTGGAACATGCAAATGGAGGACACACCTTCCCTAATGTTTTCTTCATTGGTCTGTTGCATCAGGAAAATGGATGCTACCTGTTACATAAAGTCAGAATGACAACGTGATCTGAAACCAGTTTTCCACTTATGGAACCAATGAACTTTTTGGAGCCAACTATCTAAGGGTTACATAGGTTTCTATTTATCAAAGTAAATTATTTATAAATCCACTTAAAACACACTAATAAGCAATACCAACAGCGTCCATCTTTAACAACTATGGATGTTTTTTGAGTGTTTGAAGTTTTAGTGATACAAAACCTGTTCTTGCCATGTTTGTCAGACTGTATACAGTATGGAATCTTGAAACTGTGTATGTAGAGATGTGAAAGTGCTACTGTGAGAATACCCTGCTAGTCAGGACAAGAGCGTGAT
The DNA here is from genome assembly GCA_025773905.1 of Chitala chitala. Classification (NCBI taxonomy): domain Eukaryota; kingdom Metazoa; phylum Chordata; class Actinopteri; order Osteoglossiformes; family Notopteridae; genus Chitala; species Chitala chitala. Next base: position 11,608 of record JABJVR010016128.1, on the reverse strand, counting down.
TAGCAAATAAAGGGCCAACAAGAAAACACAGGAAAATTTAAATCTCCGAAGGGTCCTACTACTGTAGTCCCAAAACAGGTGTTGCTTTGTCTTGACAGGACTATGCAAAAGATCAGGAAATGAGGAGCCTGTACCAAATGGTGTGTACATGCATTCAAAGTGACCTGTGTATCATTGTTTCATGCCAAAACACACAAATAACCAACACTACATTTCACCTTTACCGTTATTGTTTTCATGGCTTTCTGATTTTTTCAGTAATCCTGTTTCAGGCAATTGCATTGCATACTGGAGGACAAATGTTTTACTTACAAACTACACTCCTCAAGAGCTGGTATCTTGGGGCATATCCTGTGGGTAAAATTGCTAATAGTATGGACTGAAAACAAAAAAGGCAGATGTACTTTATATCAATGGTAGAAGAAATGGAAGAAACAAAAGAATTATACAGGAAGGAGTCTGACATCAGGTGGCATGGCAGGTAACACTGTTGCCTTGCACCTCTGGGACTACAGTTCAATTCTTGCCTTGGGTCTGTGTACATGGAGATTGGATGTTCTCCTTGTGCTTGGTGTGTTTTGTCTGGTTTTCTCCTGCTTTGATTCTTCACATCAGTTGAGTAACACCCACATAGACAAATGATGTGCAGACTTTTGAATTACTTGTTTACTTTGATCTGATTATAGGCATCTTGCAAACCTGTTAACAGTCAAGCTAGAATTTAGGTTCCAGAGAATTGCCACTTAGAGCGCATGACTCAAGACAAAAGCATAATGGAGAGTTCAGCGAAAATTAAACACTTCTGAGACACTTCTCCCATAAATCATCTTTTGTAATACCAAATAAATAGATACTGTTGTGACACACCCAAAGCGCATACTCTGTGACTGAAAGGCTGCCAAAACAAGCAAAGCAGAACATAGACGTGGCTCTTTTGTAAAATTCAAGGAAAGCATCTGTAATGGAGTAAGAGTGTTACTACAGTAAAAACCACCAACTACCAGAACCAGTAGTAGTCTGAGTAGTCTCTGATTAGTGGAGGGACTCGGGTCTTTAACTCGGTAATTCTTTTATCTGGTATCTGTGGGCTAAGGTTGCGCAGTTTACAATCCAGCAGAATCCTGTGGCGATGTAACAGCTATTTAGACCAGTGATTCCCAACATACTGAGTACATACGGAATGGACCGCATGTCAATCGCGATCATGTAACTAGAAAAACAAAAACGAAATACTGAATTACTGTATAGTACATTTCCGGTACAGTGCTTTTATTTTGAAGTACTGTTGCCAGTTGTAGCGGCTAATGGACAACTACCTGACAGCGAATGCTACCCCCTTAGCGTTCTTTTACTTTTTTTTTAACCACAATCTGCTGTAGTCCGATTTTTAATGCGGTATTTTCGGTTAACAATAACATTGAATTCTGTGCAAAAAAAAGAAACACAAAAAACATTATTGGCACCAAAAACTACTCAATATAACATTTAAAGTAAAAAATAAAACTGAAAACGACACGGTATGTGAAAATAAAGTAATAAAACTGAATGTGTGATGATTTAACTTCTGTGTGGACCTTGCGCTAATGACCAAGTAAAAATATGGACCCTGAAGTTGGACCAGCTGGGAACCACTGATTTAGACCACCTTTCAAAGATACACATCTCGGATTCAATTCAAGGAACACAAACGGATGTGACTGCTGGCTAATACACAATATTCGTATCTATACTATCGATACTTTTGACAAATTACATCCATTGTATTTACTTCCGGTGATAAGCCTTCTGTCTTGTAATGATTGTCATGTTCATGCCAATGTTTGACTTTACTTGTGTTGTAATGTCATACCGCTTTTCACATCTACGTCCTTTACATTTATGTTAATAGAAGTGAAATGAAACCAACCGAAGAGTTCCATTGTAAAGATATTTCATACATAAAACTAGGTGTCGCTCTTAAATTATCTTTTTCAAAACCATAAAACAAAGCCAATACTACTGTAAACTTGAAGCCACAGTCAAAAATGTCTTGAAAAACTGCAGACACCACGTATGGCATGTACAGTTTAGAAGTATATTTTAACTTGCTAAGAACTTGTTTGTTACAAGTTTGTTAGACAAGGTACAAACAGGGTAGTGACATGGGCTGTTAAAGCACACCCAGCAAACTTGATGACTCAATAACTTAAGCCAATATTAAGAATTTTACATGTACGTTTAATTTTTGGATGCAATCATTTCATAAAGCAATATTTAATCTTTTCAAACACAAAATTACAATTTTCATTACAATACAACTAAATCAGCAGAATCATTTTGTGAACAATGAATAAATACACATTCAAGTGCAAATAACCAAGAAAGTTTACTTACAGGCCTCCCAAGATTTTAAGACAGAGCCCACCACAGTTTTAAATAAAAATAAAATATATTTTAGCTGTATACAAGGTTGAGTCTAGTTTGACAGAGAATTATGAAGCATGAAATATCATCGGTAGGTGTTCAAGTATTTCTTCAACAGAGGGTAACAAAAGCAGAGCACAAAGCCAACACTTCCCCATTTGGCTCTCAGAGTCGACTTAGGATGCTGTCCTGATCTCGGTGCAGCGGCTCATCGTTGGCCTTTTTTTTTTTTTTTTTTTTTTTTTTACACATACGTGGGTATGTAAAAAATGTATTATTATTATTATTTTTTTTTTACATACGTTTTACATACCATGTTGACCCCAATGCGTGCGTATAAACCACTCTTTGTGGCCAGTCTGAACAGGCTGAGGGAAATCCTTAAAGCCCAGCCCTGTAGCATAGCCTAGTAAAGCTACATCAAGTTGGTGCTAACAGTCCCTGCTTTTCCAGATTAAAAGCATAACACTAAATTACGCTGCAGCGACAGGGCTGGATTGTTGCGATATCACTGCGCAGTCTTGCCTTTAAGGTTTTGAGGGTTGGTTACAGTTTATTTGAACGGGGCTCTTGACAAACAATCAATATTAAATGAGCCGATACAGAGTGAAGCTCTTTACTGCTGGCCTCCAACCTCCTGTAGAACATTCTGTGTCAATCAACCATTAAACTTCCTGTACACCTGAAACTGGGAGAATATTCTGCATATACATAACAGTTGAAACACAAACACTGACTGATAGTTGCATGACCCTTGGCTGTTGCTTCAGTAGCAGTTACTGAATTTTATTAGATAAACTCGGTAGCTAAGCCACACGCACTTCACCAAATGACAGATATCTCCTGGAACTGGGGAGAACATGTGAAAGTCGACATCGCGCAAATTAAATGCCTTAACGAAAAGTATAAAACTTGTTTGAGGTCATCGAATTGTCACCGCAGGCTCAATACTGTTTCATTGGAGTGTTTCTAAAGCCATGCTTAGATGAGATAGCTTACACCCAACAACATAAATACAGAACACACACTGGTTTAAAACTTGCTGAATAGAATGCAATTTATACTGCATCTCAAAATCTGGATCTGATACTACTTAAGTGAAACTAGGATTCATACAACAAATGTAACAAATTCAAGGAAGAAAAGAAAAAAAAAAAAAAAAAAAAGTATGAAAACCCAAGTGAGGTTCTTTTTGCTAAGTTCACTACCTTGACAGTGTTGATCTGACAGTACTGCAGTATCAGTACCCGCACAGACATTTTGGCACGGAAGCAAACGTCCAAAATGTACCTGCCTTTTCCCTTAATTTGGATTAAAGCAGAACAACCTGCTACGGAACACATTTGGCACAATAGTGCAAATCGTGCATTAGTGCACAAACGGCTGTACGTCACAAAGTGAAGGCCATAGCATGTAAAGACTGAATGAAAAGACAAAGGGTTACAGAGTAATATTAAGGGCATTCCACATACGGTGCTGGAGATCACCCCCAGCCACGTCCTTACATAGACTCTCAGATGCTTGAAATGAAGATATATCAACATGAAAATTAGACCAGGTACTGGGTCATTCAAATAAAGCAACTCCTCTTTCCACAACTTGTGCGTATAAGGTAACACATTGTTTCTCTTTGTGTTTGCCCTCTCTGTTAGGAATAAGACAGAGGACAGATGATACTGGCACCAAACTGAGTCAAGTACAATTGCCATCTGAGGAACGCTGAGAAGGATGCCACACCAAGATTGCAACTGCCTTCCTGAGCAAACGCGTGGCTGACCTTCCGTCCAGCGCCAAACCGCAGGCACACAGTCAGGTAAGCATCAGGATGCTTGCTGCCATGGTCCGATACCTTGGCAACACGCAAGTAGGTCAGTCTATAATAGGTGCAAAGTTAGGTTTCATTCACAAAAAACCACCTGGGTCCTAGTGCTACACCCTTGGTCCCATCTTGGAAATATTATTTACTCAGCATTCAGGGTCACCAGTCTTGATGACAACAGTCTCCATGCCAACTATACCAATTTTTTCTTTTTTCTTTTCCCCTCTGCTCAAGTTCATGCGCTCTTCTGCTCACATACACACACTTTAGCTGCCAGGAGCTCAAGGCGTCATACCACACAGGTGATAGCAAGAGGCAAAATAAATGAATCTGAACACACACACTGCATACAAAAAAAAAAAAAAAAAAAAAAAAAAAAATTAAAAAAAAAAATTTTACTGTATTTTAATTTTATGGCATGTTTTTTCACATTTTTTGAAGCACCGGGTTTAAAATGCCAGGTTGCTGTT